>PISW01015092.1:0-18305 GCA_004023785.1 Mungos mungo | reverse complement strand
CATTTCTTCACTGGATTATTTGTTTTGTGAGTGTGAAGTTTGGTGAGTTCCTTGTACATTTTCGATATTAGCCCTTTATCTGATATGTCATTTGCAACTATCTTTTCCCATTCTGTCGGTTGCCTATTAGTTTTCTTGATTGTTTCCTTTGCCTTGCAGAAGCTTTTTATCTTGATGAGGTCCCAAGGGTTCAGTTTTGTTTTAATTTCCCTTGCCTTTGAGGATGTGTTGAGTAGGAAATTGCTGCGGTGGAGAGATAAAGGTTTTCCCAAATAAACAAAAATTGAGAGAATTCATGACCGCCAAACCAGCCCTACAGGAAATCCTAAGAGGGACTCTATGAGGGAAAGATTGCAAAGAATACAAGGTGCCAGAGACACCACTATAAACATGAACTCTAGGGAGAACACAATGACTCTAAACCCACATTTTTCGATAATAACATTGAATGTAAATGGACTGAATGCACCAGCCAAACAACACAGGGTAGCAGAATGGATAAAAAAACAAAACCCATCTATTTGCTGTCTACAGGGAATATTCTTTACTCATGCTCTCCAGTATGGTATTAACTTACCATATATGTCACTTCAGTGGTTAAAGTATGGCTAGAGTGACTGAGGAACCAAGTTTTAAATTTTACTTAAATTTAAGTCATTTAGGGGCACCTGGGTAGGTCATCAGTTAAGCATCTAACTCTTGATTTTGGCTCAGGTCATGATCTCATGGTTTGTGCGATCGAGCCCCATAGCAGGTTCTGCACTGGCAATGCAAAACCTGCTCGGAACTTTTTTATCCCTTTATCTCTCTGCTCCTCCCCCAACTCCCACCCATGCTCTCTCTCTCTCTCAAAATAAACAAATAAACGTTTTACTATTTTTAATGTATCATTTATTTTTGAGTGAGAGAATAGGGAAGGATGAGAGAGAGAGAGAGACACAGAATCTGAAGACAGGCTCCAGGCTCTGAGCTAGCTGTCAGCACAGAGCCTGGTGGGGGGCTCGAACCCACAAACCGTGAGCTCATGACCTGAGCCAAAGCCAGACACTCAACTGACTGAGCCACCCAGGTGCCCCATAAATAAACTTTTTAAATCATAAGTTTAAATTAAGGCAGCCACAGGTGGCTGGTAGTTACTGTTTTGAATGGCATGGACCTAAGTCCTTTTAATTATCTGCATGATCAAAGCTAGATTTCTACGTCCAGGATTTCTGGTCAGTCAATAAAAAAGATTGCTCTGAGGAGGCATAGTGCATTGGTGGACCATGCTGACACATGTCACTTTATTTCATATTCCACTAAATAACTGCACTCCCCTGATTGCAGAGAAGGCTGGGAAGTACATTGCTTGGTTGTTCAGCCATATCCTGACTATAACTACTATGGAAGAAGATTAGGACAGATCTTGGTGTGCAACTAGTAGGTTCTGTCACAGTTGCTAGGGACTCAATAACTACATGTATTTTTAAGAGTATCCAAAATGATTCTAATGTTCAGTCATGGTTGGCAACAAATGGTCCACATAAAAGTATATAAAATTATCTTTTATTTAGCAGAACTCTTTCTGTTAAATGCATCCATATGGAGAGGTTAAGTAACATACCTGAGTTCTCATAATAAGTGAGTACTTCACAAATGTTATATATGTTTTATAACACAGAACTAACATTGGCAAATCAAACTCAAATGAATCAGAGCTATTTCCCAATATCAAGCTGCACTAATAATATTCAAGATTTAAGTAAATGCAACACAAAGAGGAAGTATGAAGAGTCTGAGATTCCTAGAACATTTCCTCCCACTACTGTTGTTTTGTTGGATCTTGTTTCCACAGAACTATACCATGTTCTGGCTCAGATTAATATACGTGGTCTCTAAGAGATGTATGCATTCACATCTCTTAAACAAAAAATATGTTTAAGTTACAAAATACCTTCAGATAGCTGCATAGTTACAGTTTTCTCCAGATACATTCAAAATTACATTTTACCATGAGCTGTGTTTCATAAATGTGTATAGTTTCTTGCCATAAGCAATCCTACATAACCAAGTGCATCCTGATGAAAACATCCTATAGATAAAGTCTCTCCTACTATCAAACAGTGCCAACTTGCTTGTTTATATCTGTCATTGACCTTGCCCTAGGAGATTTGAAGAGGTCACCTTTTTCCTTCCCTGTGGTGTTGTCCCCATTCCCAAAAGGAAAAAAAAAATGAAGCACAGACATTTAGTTCTTCTATGCAGCTACAGGTTTCACATATTCTCATTCTGCAATTTATTCAAAACATGAATTGAACCCTTCCTGTGTGCCAGATGTAGTGCTTAGGGCATTTTATGGCTTGGGTTCAATGATCAGGGACTACATTAGGTATGGGGGTTTGGACAAAAATCAACCTCTCTATGCCTTTGTTGATTATCTGTTAAATTGGGATAACACCTACTTCAAAAGGTGGTTGTAAGGAAATACACTAATGTAAACCACAAGGTAAACTTCTAGCAACTATTCAGTGAGTTTTAGTTACTAATTTACCATTGTTATTGCTATTGATTATAATTCCTCAAAGATGTAATTGCTCTATTTCTCTGTTACGTATTAATATACCTGAAGAAAATAAATATTTTCTAGATATTATATTATGTGAAAATTTCCTTCACATGTTTTGACCTCCCTACTCTTTTTACTTTATTTATGCTTTTTCTATGCTCAATCAACTAAATTATTTATTATTATCCTTTAAACTTTTTATTTTTAAAACCTCACAGAATTATTTTTTTATTTTTTATTTTTTATAATAGTTTATTGTCAAATTGGTTTCCATACAACACCTTCTCCCCACAAGTGCCCTCCTCCATTACCGTCCCCCTTCCCCCTCCCCCTCCCCCTTCAGCCCTTGGTTAGTTCTCAGTATTCAATAGTCTCTCACGATTTGTGTCCCTCTCTTTCCCCAACTCTCTTTCCCCCTTCTCCTCCCTATGGTCCTCTGTTAGGTTTCTCCTGTTAGACCTATGAGTGCAAACATGGTATCTGTCCTTCTCTGCCTGACTTATTTCGCGTACTACATGGCAATGAGAAAAAATGAAATATGACCATTTGTAGCAAAGTGGATGGACTTCAAGGGTGTCATGCTAAGTGAAACAAGTCAGAATTATATTCTTATTTAAATATTGAGAAGACAAAACTCCAAAACTCTAAGTTCTGGGAATGCCTGTATAACTAAAATATCACTTTCTAAATGACATCGTCCTGCTGAGGAGATTGGCATTATCTGATAATCATGACATAGGACGGTAATGCTATATTTAAGATACGTGCAAAGGAGTGTGGGAGGATAGGGCTGGAAAGAAAGCATTGCTTTTCTGGATCACATCATTTCACATAGGAAATGCCATTTGTGAAGAATCCAGATTGCTGAAGACTCTTGCCAGGCAGAGAAATGGGAAAGAACTTTGAATTCCTATAACGCTCGGCCGAGTAACATGTTCTGCTTATAGCAGTTGTTTAAAATTGTCTCTTGGTAGTTAGTGAAGAGATTGCAACATCTCATATATAAAAAGCTATTTAACAACCTGGGCTGCTAAAACATGTGATCCCTAGTCAAACTCTCGGGGGGAAACAAAACAAAACAACAACAACAAAAACCCTTCACTGACACCAGCCAAGTTTTATTTTGGGATTTCTGAATATCCCCCCAGTAGTTTCCAAATGCATCTGCCTCAGTGTGAATGCTGAAAGGATGTCACCTCTTCGTTGAATGAATTCACTCCAGCTAAAGCAGAAGACACCTAGTTTACACCTCCAGACTGGCAACAATGAATAACAAACGGTAAGCAGAATTCTGACATCAAATAGAATTATATTAAAGGCTCTGTCTTAGACTACTTGTTTTTCCTGAACCAAATAACTCAATACAGTTGAATGATGGTTTTTGAAAGCCTGTTGAAGTGACAACCTAGTTAGGATGTGCTATGGAAAACAACTCAATAAAACTTACATGTTTTCAAAACTTGAGCCTTTTTCTTCTCATTCTCTCTCTCTAACTACTAAAACAGAATCCAAGAAGAAGCATTAACAATTTTTATTTTCTAAGAGCATCTCTTTTTGGCAAAGTACAAATTACATGTCCCAGTTTTTGTTGTATTGAGGATCTTGTGTTTGTTGTTATCTTTAAAGATTCCATTTCTCCACTCCAGGGATTTAAAATGCGTCATCGCAACCACCCTCTTAGCAATTTCTTATTACTTGCACATGCGCACACACTCACATCCATGCGCATGCACACAGTTGATGTATATTATATATACACTATATGAGGTATATAATTACTTTATCTGTATTTTTATAAGACATTCCTATACCTCAGCCTTTGGCTAATAAATAGTATTTTCATTTCTTCTTAAGTTTTATCCAAAGTTGAGATTCTTTTCAACTTTATAAAGAAAGCACCTGAATATTTATTTTCATAAATTCCATCAAGGTTAGTGTGAGAATACTGATCATTTCTTCCCAGTAGACTCACAGTAGTTTGGGTGCTAATGCTGCTGCTTCTCTGCTACCACTCTCCACTTCCCACCAAACTCTTCAGCTCAGAAATCAGACTGCCTGTACTGGATTCCTTCCTGACTCTTATCACTTACTTGCTTTAGGACTTTTAGACAATTTTTCTCAGGCACTTTGTGTATCTATTTTCTATAAAATATAGACAATTATTATAGAATTTTTGTGAGGATTAAAATGAAGTTTTGAGTACATGATATGTAATAGAGACCCTGGTACTTAGTTAGCACTCAATTAATGTTAATTTTTGTTTTGTTACTATTATCATTAGGCATCTAAGGTTTATACCATAATTTAAGAAAGTGGGTTATTCAGTGAATATAGAATATCAAAACCCAATAAGCCTACTACTTATGGTACTGTCTGTTTTCAATGACACAAAGCCAGTACTCAAATGCTCAATTATAAGCTTTTAAACTTGTATCATTAAAGGTCTGTGTGATGGCTACTTTTATGGTCAACTTGGTCAGGCTGTGGTGTCTAGTTTGGTCCAACATCAGTATAGATATTCTGTGAAAGTATTTTTTGGATTTGCTTAACATTTAAATCGGTAGACTTTGAATAAGGCAGATTACCCTCCATAATGTGGGTGGGCCTCATCTAATCAGTTGAGATCCTTAAGAGCAAAGAACAAGATTTCCCAAAGAAGAAGCAATTTTGTCTCAAGGCTACAACATTTCCTGAGTTTCCAGTCTGGTTGACCTGCCCTGTGCCTTTCAAAATTAAGGCTTATCAACTATTTTTTATTTTTTTACTTAAAAAAAATTTTTTAATGCTTTTTATTATTTTTTTTTTGAGAGACAGAGAGAGAGACAGTGCGATCAAGGGAGGGTCAGAGAGAGAGGGAGACACAGTTCCAGGCTCTGAGCTAGCTGTCAGTACAGAGCCCAATGTGGGGCTTGAACCCATGAACGATGAGATCATTACCTGAGCCGAAGCCGGATGCTTAACTGACTGACCCACCTAGGCGCCCCAAGACTTATCAACTCTTCAGTTAATTTTCAGCCTTCTGACTAGCCCTACAAATTTCAGATTGCAAGCCCCCAATCATATGAGCCAATTCCTTAAATAAATTTAAAACTCTTGTTGTTTTTCTAAAGAACCTTGACTAATATAGATTTTACTGGGAATTATTCTAGAAGTAAAGAATCTTAAGGATGAGTCTTCTGAATTGGTTCTGGTGTTTCTGGAATTGTTTCCTCAATCCAATTAAATTTTATGGAATTAATGACTTTATTTCCTACTGTAAAGAGAACACTAATAGTCCATGACATGATGTGGCAGTAGAGATACACAAATTATCACTACCAGGTGATAATCAGATATTTACAAGAAACAAGGCTCTGAGTGACCATACATTTGGTACCCTACAAGATTTTTATCAAACTAAAAAACATAATGAGATTGACTAGTTGTTCCTGATTTAACTGAAGAAAATGAGAAAAGAAAGGGATGAGCTAAGGGATTCAAATACCCAGGCCCAAAGCTGCATAAATGATTTGAACATTTCTACATCTCCTGGAAAGGAACCCCTATCTCCTATCACCACAGAATTCAAATCATACTTAAAATCTCATCCTGTAAGTGACTGACTTACAACAAAATGAATTCCCAACTTGTCAGGGTATCTACTATTAAAGTGAGTGCATGGATTGTGATGAAATAGAATCCTGATAATGGGAATGGGGATATATAGGAGACCCTGATGACACTGAGGAATCTAAGTTCTGCTGAATCATTTTTGCCTGTAGAAATATTCCTTCCACTCCTGTTTGAGTAGGTTAATACAGCTTTGCCTAAGGAATATGCAGTGATCTCACATGAGGTAGGTTTTTATTTATTTACTTTTTTTTTACAAAACATGACTGATTCTTCTCAGGACCCACCTCTACCATCCTTTTTTGCTTCTAGACCTATAACTAGGCTAAAGTCCCAAAAGGCTCTGAAAGCTGAGTAAAGTGTGACCCATGAAGAGATGCACCACACTCTTAAAGCACTGCCATATTTTTCCCATGTATATAGACAGATAGCCAAATAATAGGAGTGAGAATGAAGGGTAAGGGTGTGTTATAATGGTGGAGGAAACACAAAGTTAGATAAGGCCTAGTAAGCAAAGATTCTAGATTTAATATTGCAGCTTGGAGGTTAGAAAGGGCTCTAAGGTTTGCTTGCTTAGTTGTCGAAATATGGACCAAAAGGTGCTCTATACTAAATTAAGTTGAAATAACAAATCTGCATTAATATGCTATAGCAGAATATAGCCAAGTCTTAGGGACATTGAATTTTTGAAGAAAATTTATCATGTGAGACTTTTTCACCTGCCCTGAAAGTCCAGAGGACATACTTGTGAAGAGGACTTGGCATCCTTACAGAGCTCTGTGAACTCTTCTCTGATTCCACTCACTGGTTCTGTTTTTCTAGAGATTCTTGACTACTACAACATGTGATTAGATTTTAGTTTTTGTTGCAAGAAACTCAGAAACAAAAAAATTAGAAGACAAAGATTGGGTTTGGAACCCAGCTTTGCCATTTATTGTGTGTCCCTCTGTCAGTATTCCTTACCAAGCCTCAGTTGTCATCTGCTTATTGAGGATGAAAATACCTGACTAGTGACATTGTGTGGATCAGATATTAAGGATACATTATGTAACCTGAGAAATGCTCTTCATGAATGCCGTTAAATTCAGAAAAATTATCTGTTTTACTTTACTTGAGTATTAATATCTAACTTTCATATTATGATGTTTATTTTGAGCCATTCCCATAGGTTTTTGAGGCACTTCATGAATTCATAATTTATGAATTGTATGTTGTCGATTATTTAAATGAAGGGAGCATGGTCCATCCCAAGTGTCCAAGAGAAATCTAATGTGATCCATATTAGAAGCAAACCAGGTAAAACTAATTTAATAATATATTTTATTTGGCTCATTATAAAATATCATTTCAGAAGCCATAAACAAACTAATGACATATTTTTCCATTTTGTTTTCATACAGTATCTGCAAAATCCAGTGTGAATTTTATATTTCCAGCAGATCCCGACTTGGACTGAACACATTTTGGGGGTCCCACACTCACATGTAGCTAATGGCTGTTGCATTAGCACAGGTCTAGACTATTGCACAAGGAAAATCCCATTGTCCTTTACTTTGCACTAAGCACTATCACCCATCTACACTTATGTAGAATAAACATAACTTGCTCCAAATTCCATGTAAAATCACAAATTGATTGTCTTACCATGAGAAGCAACAGGGGCCTGGGGGGAAGTCATCCTCAAATATTACTGTTGCTTTTGTCACTTCTGAGTTTGAAGGAAAGAGAGGCACATTTTTCTCCCTTTCCTTCTTCCTCTACATTACATATTGGGTTTATCAATTCTCCATACCACTTTTCTTCTAAATAATTGTGTCACTCCTTTTTAAAAATGCTGTAATTACTATAAAATAGTCAATTAAACTGTAATTTGATTTTGAATTTTAACATGCAGCCTAGAGTATAATTCTTGTGTAATGGCCCCTTCTCTGGTCATATGCTCTCATTTATAAAGAACAGCTATAGGATATCTGTGTCGTCACACATAAGTGACTGTAGTCACCACTGATGGGTGTGCGGAAACTCATTGAATTGAAAAGCAATTTTTCCATGTCCCAATTTAGCAAGGAGCTGTTTCTTGGGAGTGATGCAATATTAAAAAAATGCAGAAACTCTCAATAAAAAGAAGTTCCCCCAAATCTTAATAAGTATGCAGCTCTAAGTGTCCTGACCCTATTTTTGAGTTTTCTTAAAGAGCTCAAGGCCATATTCAAAGAAATTCTAAGCAGAGCATTACTTAGCCATATTGATATTATTTGGGACCAAGGTGGCCAAAGTAGTGAACACAATGCTGAGGTTTAGCTGGAAAGAGGCAAAAGGGAAAACCAATCATTTTCCAATTCACTAGCTTAGTTAATACATGTTTCAATAAACATTTACTACATGTAAGCCAACATTTTACGAAAAGTCAGTGGGAGTTAGAATATAATTTTCCACAAAACTTGAAATCACATAATAGAAGAAAAGAAATCAACACAAATAACTATAGTGCAAAGCAGTATGAAAAATGTGTTAATAAGAGGTAAGTTGTTCAGAAGAGAACATATTGCTTGCTTAAATAATCAGGGGAGACTTCAAGGGAGAGGAGCATGAGAAGTGGGTTATTTCAGATGGATGAGAATTGGGAAAACAATTTCACTGTGGCTGGATTATAGGGTTTAACTAGAAAGGGAGGTTTATAGCAAACTAAAAGGATAAGATGGAATGGTTGCATATCATACAAGGAAAGTTGAGCCTTATTTGGCAGACTAAGGAAACTAAGATTAAAAGCAGTTAGATTGCTCTGGAAGGCTTGTTTTGTGCCATGACTGATATGGTGACTTAGGAGTGTTTCTTTCTAGTAGTGGCATACACAATGAAGAAGACTACATTAAACGAAAAAGCTTTTCACAGCAAGAGAAACCATCAACAAAATGAAAAAGCAACCTACAGAATGATAGAAAATTTTTGTAAATCATATATTTGATGGGGCCCTGGGTTGCTTGATTGGTTAAGCATCCACTCTTGACCTTGGCTCAGGTCATAATCTCATAGTTTGTGAGATCAAGCCCCACATCAGGCTCTCCTATGACAGTGCAGATACTGCTTGGGATTCTCTCTCTCTCTCTCTCTCTCTCTCTCTCTCTCTCTCTCTCTCTCTGCCTCCCCCCTAAAATAAATAAATAAACTTTAAAAGAATTAAAAAATATTATATGGGGTTAAAATCCAAATATATATATAAGGACTCATACAACTCAATGACACAAAACAAATAACCTAATTTAAAAATGGGCAAAGCATATGAATAGACATTTTCAAAAGAATACAGAAGGTCAATAGGCACATGAAAAGATTCTCAGCATTACCAATCATCAAAGAAGTGCAAATCAGAACTACAATGACATATTACCTGCCAGAATAGCTAATACCAAAAAGAAGAAATAATAAGGGTTGGTGAAGATGTGGTGTGATGTAAATTGTTGCAGCAAGTATGTAAAACAGTATGGACGTTTCTCAAAAAATTAGGAATAGAACTACCATAAGACCCAACAATTCCACTTCTGGGTGTTTATCCAAAAAATTCATAAACACTATTTTGAAAGATACATGCATTCCCATGTTCATTGCAGCATTATTTACAGTACCCAAGATATGGAAGCAACCTAAGTGTCCACTGATAGATGAATGGATAAAGAAGATGTGGTATATATACCTGATGGAATATTACAAAGCCATGAAAAAAATGAAATTTTGTCATTTGTGACATGGATGGATTTAGAAGATATTAAGTTAAGTGAAATGAGTTAGGCCTAGAAAGACAAATACTGTATGATTTTACTTATATGTGGAATCTAAAACAAACAAACAAATAAACAAAGCAAAATAGGAACTGACTCATAAATACAGAGAACAAACTGATGGTTGTCACAAGGATGAGTGGAAAGGGGATGGGTGAAGTAGGTTAGGGAGATTAAGAGATACAAACTTCAAATTATAAAAACAAAAGTTATAGGATTGTACTACACAACATAGGAAGTATAGTCAATATTATAGAAATAATATTGCATGGTGGCAGATGGTAACTAAACTTATGGTGATGATCATTCTGTAATGTAATGCTGACTCACTATTCTGTACCCTGAAACTGATATAATATTGTACTTCATTTGAGAAAAAAAAGAAAAGATATCCACACCCTAATTTCTAGGACCTATAAATATCATCTCATATGGTACAAAAATTATTTATGGATATTAAGTTAAAGATACTGAGATGGGGAGGTTACCCTGGATGATCAAGATGGGCTTTTATGTGTCCTTAGAAGGGAGAGGCAGGAGAAGGAGCACACACAGGAGAGGAGGTCGTGAGGCCAGCTTAGCAGAGAGAGATTCGTGGGCCACAAAGATGGAAGAAGGGGCCATGAGCTCAACTATGGCTCACTAGGTACAAGACATGCAGTTCTAGATGCCGGGAAAGGCAAGATGGTGAATTTTTCCATAGTGTATCTGGGGATAGTTTTGACCCAGTGACACCTGTATCAGACTTCTGGACTCCAAAACTGTAACAACATAAATTTGCAATTTTTAAGCCACCTATTTTGTGGTGTCATAGAAGACACTCTCAGAAATGTGGGAAAGGCAGGGCTGGAACATAGAGGATGGGGTCTAGGGAACAGGAAAGGGTCTGAGGAGTTGAGGGTCTAGGAAACAAGCAAGGATCTGGGGAGTTAAGGATATGTGTGCAGGAAAGAAAGAGAGGAGAAGGGAAAAAAGAAACAAGCTTTGGTAAGTGTCCACACAGGGTTCAGCAGGAGAAAAAGGGGGCTAGCAAGTGAAACTAGAAGTAGATGTTCAAGACTGATGAAGAAATCCAACGTGGGTGAGATTTTCATGAAGGATTAGATCACCAAGGTTTAAAAACAAGAAAAACCAAAACAAAGAGAAAAGATCTTTAAAATTTTTTAGAGAATGTAGCAGGGTGGGAAACTTATGGACATTCCTAGAGAGAATTCACACAATACCCATTCAAAGTAGCTGATGTGAAGGAGAGTATCTGCTGTCAGAACATAAGAACTAGCACGGGATTGCCACTGCCTCTGGTATTTCAGAAGGATCTTCCAAGTGACAGCACACAGTTGGTTCTTTTTACCTGTAAAATAGCAGAATATTTGATACACAGTGTAAAACAGGAGGATTTTTTTTAAAATTCAAAGTTAATCTTTAAGTAAAATCCATGCATTTCAGGGATCCAATTTTAGTGACTTTGAGCCCACATTGAGGTTTTCAAAATCAGGTCTGGCAAGTAAAATAGATTAAGGAATCTTAAACATTTTTCCTCATTTCTTTTCTGACTATTTCAGATTAAATCTTCACCCTATTTGTTTTAGAACATGTGATAGCCAAGTTTACATCCAGGTGGAGGTGATACCAAAACAAAAACACCATTTATATGTCATTTGGTTTGAGCTAAGAATTCATCTTTTTCTACAGAAATCTTACTATGAATAATGGTTGGGCTACCCAGGCCAACACCCTCAAAACTTAGCACGTACACAGTGAGATCAAAGTGAGGATATGTAGCGTAGCCCTGAGCTGGGGATCCTGGGAGCCCTGAACACCCTGAGATCCGAGCCCAAATCTCCTTTGATACCTGATGGAAATTCCACACTGTCTGAGCATGAAGCTCTGTCCTCCTAAATACTAGAAGACAAAGGAGTTGATTTAGGGCCATACAAAACACCCAATGCAACAAAATAGAATTCTAAGACGGAATCTTATAAAAAAGCAGATATAACAAATACCTGGGGGCTCACTGGGATTTTGGATTCAGTAATTCTATCACTTGACCAGGGGCCAGCAGCTGCTGGGAGCAAGGGGGTGATCACCATTAGAGACGTTCACAGTCCAGGGTGAATATCCAGTGCCCTCTGTGTTTTCCTTCAGAAGAATTCCTGTGATGTTCATTTTCAAGCTCGGAGATCTGGGCGCAGGTATAGTCTAGGACAGATAATAAAAGAGTAAACAGCAAAATAGCATTGGCCATTACTGAAGTAACCATTCCTGGCCAAACAGCAATGTTACTGTGAGAAGGGGAATGTTTGTGCTAACAATTCCATTTGTGTCCACCTCCACTCTTTCCTTACTCTGCTGTCCCTGATCTGTGCCTTGGGAGGCTGACCTCTGCTCACTGTGTCACCCAGGCTGTCTTGCAAGTTGTCTACTGGGAAGCATGGGCAGAGCAGCAAGCAGGGGAAGAAGCTGAGGCTCCTTCCTCCCCACTGCTGTGTGTATGGATTCTTGGTCCCTGCCAGTGGCTAGGTCTTTCCTTGATTACATAACCTAGTAGGCCGTCCCTGCTCTAACCAGCACTGGGATCTGGTAAAACTATTTCCTCCCATTGTGCTACTGCTCAAGGAATGGTAACTACTAGTCCCTGGATGTCCCATTCCTTGTTTTTTCCTTGAACCTACTCACACTTCCCTATCTAGTGTCTAGTCATTTCATTAGTATCTCTTCATTTGAACCATTTGGGTTAACATATATTTCTTGCTGGGGCCACGCATAAGCTAACGGTTAAAGGGCCAGTGTTCACAGACCTCATGCTCCATCATGCTCCTCCACCAGCCCTTCTACCCGACCTCCTGAATGCAAGTTATCCTTTCATGCTTAAGAAAGCTTACTTTGAGCCAGGTAGCTAAGGAACAGAGAGGGAGAGAGGAGAAATGTTTTCTTGGAGTTTAATTTGTAGAACAAAATAGTATCATAATGTGGGAGGGGTGAGTGGGAAAGGAAAGGACATTTGGGGGGGCTTGCTGTGGACTCTGAAGCTAGAAACCCTACACAGATATTTAAAAAAACATGCTAAGTCTCTACTTATCTTGGTTCTTGATCTGTTTCTTTGTCTAAAACACTGATCCCTGAGTAAATCAAATGGATTCAGATATGTCAGGCATTTCTTTTTGGAATTGCATCTTTCTCCCTCTTTAGAAAGTGAAGGTTTTTCTCAATAAAATTAGTTTCTCAAAGCCCCTTCCCCCTTCCACCCTTTATCTCCCCACTTCCAACAAAAGAGTATACTTTGATTGCTATTATAGCAACGTAGACTTTGTGGTGGTAACCCTTTCTGAATGAATGGGGTGGTGGCACAGCAGGTCTGTTTTCTAGAGTGGTCCATGGGCTCTAAAGGCCATGCTTGCACTACTTATTTAGCAAGGATGCCCTGACATTTAGCTGACATAAACTGAAGAAATTCACATCATTAGTCATCTCTTCCAGAATCACCTTGGGTTTAATTTCAGGATCGTGCCTCATTCAGTGTTTTTTTGCATTACTTGATTTTTGACATCCATCAGGAAGGATCTTATTCATTCACTCCCTTAGGCGGTTATTTCCTAAGCTTTCACCATTACCGCTTCCTTATTCTAGGACTCTGGATGGCATCCTATCATTATCAACATCTGATGACAAAGTAATTTTTGTCATCCTTTCATGCATTTTTGGCCCCCTTTTATTTTGTCAGGCATGTATTTCTCTTATTGTCATTCAATTTATGTTTTTTTTTATGTTACAAGCACAACTTTAGGGTGAAAACATCATTAAAGCTCTTCAATGGACCCATCCACTTATTCCCTTGAATTAGTATCAGAAAAACCATGACTCAGACTAGTTGAATGATTTTCCCAAGATAAGACAGTTAATTATTTAAAAATACAAAAGTAGAACCTAATTTAGAGAAGGTTTTCTCCAAGAGAAAGATGTCTTTTGGATGTAGAATTTTTTTTTCATTTCTTTCAGAGTTTGATTTATTAACCGATATTTATTTTTTTAACAATACAAATGACAATAAAACAATATGTGGGTATTAAATCTCTGGGAGTTTGTTTTGTATTCAGAGAATTTACACTGATCTTTTCATTTCCTATGAGCTGTATTTAGAGTAAAAATAAACAGGTTTTTACATGTAATCTCACCCATCTCAAATAGAAGTCAAGATCAAGTGAGTGATGGATTTGGGAACCAGAATAGGCAGGATACGTTAAATGTGTACTGAGAGTTTCAGTAAATGAGTCAATGTGTAGAAATTTTTTGTGAGACAGCAGTTCAGAGAAGCAAGTGCAGAACTGTTATGGGTGACATAGATATGATACATTTTCTATGATTTTGTCTTCCATGAGCTTAGAGTCCAAAAAGAGCCAAATGTTAATTACATCAGTTTGAGACCCAAAGGGACAAAAAAGCACATGCATACACAGGCTTAAAAATATAATGAATGTGACTAATGTATGAGGTGTGATAATTTATTTCTTAAAGATTACAAGCTCTTCCATTTAAAATTTTAGGGATAGATTAAAGAAACACAATGGCAAAAATATTTAATATATCTAGTGGTATACATGTTGTAGATCTATAAATAGATATATACATGTAGACCTATAATCACTGACCCTGTTTTGACCTAGACCTGGGGCCTAATCCTTCTGCATTTCACCCTGCCTTGTCAGAACATAATCAGTTAGGTTCTGACCTCTATGTTTTGTTCTTGGCTGGAGATAGCACCAAACTAACTTTCAAATGCTTATCTGGATTTTTCTGATAGGATCTTACTACATAATAGAGACATTGGACAAGTGTTTGTCAATACAGTCACTTATTATTGCACTCTTCTCTGAGAATAACTCTACCCCTAACATAGGTAATGGCAGGAACTCCAAAACACTGAGCCCTCTACACATCTTTGTTACCTCTTGCTCAGTCAAAAACTGTCCATTTGCAAAGCTGCCTCTTGCAAGATTTTGCCAGTGAAATCACATTTTTCAGCCTCTCCAGATCCACCCTCTACATTTCTAGCCTTTCACTTTGCTCCGGAAGCCCCACTGGATGGATACATCACTGGGCTCCTTTGTCTTCCAGTTCCTAGTCAATTCAACTGATGGACAATCAGTTGATGAGAGAAAAAAAGAGAGTGAGGCTTGGATACATATTCCTATAGGTTCATTCCTTCAGGGTTGCTTTGGGTTGTTGAATCCTTTGATGGACATCACTGCCCCTCTCAAGACACTCCTGTCTACAAACTCTCTTCATGTGCTCCCTTGCTTTACAGTAACTTCCCCCTCCTCTCAGCCCTTTGATGCTAGGGTTGGTTACATTTTCATGGTTACTAGGTTTGAGCTACTGCACTATCTCTTGAACTATGCATTCTGCTCACACTATTGTAAATAATGCCTTATTAAATGTACCTCAAATTATCCTAATCTGAGTATATCATGTTTCTCAGTATGGTCCTGGCTAATACATCTCTCTTAAACTATTGTATCCCCCACACAAAAAGTCATTGTTTCTCTTATTTTTCAGTTTTCACAAATTATCAGAAAGTTTTGAGAAAGTCTTTATGCTGTATGGCTTTAGGTGAGAACATGTGATTTTTTTTTTTTACTGTTATCAAGTTATTTTGGTGGAGAAATATCTCTGTAGAAATAAGTCCACTATGGAGACACCACGATAGCCCACTGATACTCTAGATATTTGAGGGTAAGACAGTGCTGACTCAATTTTTAGAAAGTACTAAATCTTGTGTTAAAAAAGGTGAGGTGAGTAGATACAGCAAATGAACAGTAAGAATATGTTCCAATTTTCTTCAAGTCTTTGGATACTTCAGAAATCTAAAGCCAAGTCTTTAGAAATCACTCCATTAATAAGTCAATAGAAATATCTGGTTGGCGAATGTGGAGTGATATCTTGAGTAATGAGAAACCTATAAAAGCCGACTGGGCCATCTCTTCTTCCAATGTGATTAAGTTCTGAGAGGTCTGCAAGATCTCTTCACTTTGGTTGTTTTCTTGAAGGTTTTGGGGCAGAATGGTGATAAGTCTTAGTCACAGGTTCCTCAAAATGAGCTATAGTAGGCAAAGGACAACTGTTAAGAATAATGAAGCCTAGTAAATCTTTTATTTTAATTAACTGGTACAAAACTATGACTGTTGCCACTGAACTTCAAGATAGACTTAGTAACTTTTTGAGGAGATGTCTATTCAAGTTGGAGAGGAGGAACCAGTCTGAGGGATAAACAGGCTTCCTTTACCTGAATGCCCAGACAAGGTGGGACATGAGAGATAGAGGAAAAGTAAACTCAGGTACTTAAACACTACCCTTGGCAGTATTTGTCCTAGGCTGAACAAGACTTGAGATATACTGGAAATTATCTTATGTGACAACCCTTGTCCTGATCCTCTCCTTCCTTCTGAAACTATGGAGATCTTGCAATGGAATTCATAAACACTCTGTAATGTCCATTTAGACCACCCTAATTAAACTTCAATAGATTTTGTGTGGTTTGGTGCAAATTAGAATAAATTCTGACTAATTGAATCTGCAACTTCATTTACATACAGACTTCCTTTGTGTGTTTCTAAAGGATATATTTCATTTAATAAATGTGTTTCTGTCCATCAGAAAGGGAAAATAAGCCCTTAAAAGATCCTGAAAAGAATCAATATATAGTCTTGTTTAAGTTTTCCTAATTATTTATCTTGAAAGTAATGATGACAGGAGGAGCCAAGATGGCGGAGAGGAAGGGAGCTCTGTAAACTCCGTCCACACCATTTATCAAACTGAGAGGGATATTACGCTTATCTGCGAGAGTGGAAGGAGAAAATACCTGAGTGAGTGGGGGCGAATGGGGGAGATCTGAAAACGGGCCAGCCCAGGACGGGCAGGGGAGGTAAGATCCCCAGCCCAGCCTGGGGCAAGCGCGCTGCATCCGAGAGACAAAGAGAAGAGACAGAGTCGGAACACGTTCTTAGTACTGTCTCTGGGGAAGAGGTATAGAATGCTTGGCTGCGCTTGGAGACAGAAACCCACTCCATAGATATCTGCTGGGTAGCCGGAATCCCGAACCGGGGTGGAGCAAGGGAAAGAGGAGCTTCCAGACCTAAGCCATCTCGCCGGGGAATTAGAGGCGGCTGTGGCTCTGAGAAGCGCATACACCAGGGAGACGCGCTCCCCAGCGGGAAGCAGCCGGAGCAGCAACTGCACCAGGCGCGAGTAACTCGATCTTGGTTTTGGGAACGGGACCACGGACCGCATTTCCACGGCGCACCTCGCCCCTGCACTGACTGCGCGAACCCCGGGTGCCCACAGGAAAAAATAGGGCGCACACCTACGCGACCCCCAACGAAGAGTCAGTGGTGGGTGGAGGCCTGGGCGCGCGCTTAGACTGTAGGAGCTCCCAGCTCATTTCCAGCAGCGCGCAGCGTCCTGAGCAACAGCTATCTGAAACCAAGGGAGACTCGGTTTTTTGTTCTTTGTTTTTTTCCTTTCCCCCATTGCAATCGCGATCCGGGCTGGGGGTGAGGACTCCGCAAGTGAGTCTGTGAAGGTGCACACTTCACCTCCTGCTGCTCATTTCACCTCAGGCAGGGGCAGAGCCTCTGAGAACAGCTTCCAAGACTTACCACATCAAACCACGCCTATCCACCAGGGGTAGCTGCTGCTTTTCTCTTCTTTTTTTTCTTTTTGGTTTTGTTGGATTTTTCTTGGTTTATTTTGTTTTTTAATATATAAAAAAATTTTTTTTCTTCACTTGTTTCATACTCATTTCTCTGTCATTATTACCTTTTTTTCCTTTTTCTTTACTCAATTCTTTTAAATTTTACTCCTTATATTCCTTTCCCCTTTCTCCCTTACTTTTTCATATTCTTGTAACCCAGATATATACCTCTCTCCTAAACTGGTCATACACTTTTAAATGGTCTACTGTCCTTTGTTGTCTCCGACCCCCTTTTAAATGTATTTTTTGTCTTTTGTTCTTTCTCTTTTCTTTCTATTTTCTCTTCTTCTCTTCCTTTCGTCTCTTTCCCTCCCATTTTCTTTCTTTTCTTTCCGCCCTGTAATGTGTTTCTTTGTTTGATTTGTCTGTGTGTATGTGTGCTTCTGTTCCCTCGGTGTTTGTCAGTCTGTCTTCCTTCATAGGACTACCCCAAGAAACAAGCCAAAGTGTGCAAGAAGGCGAGTCCCAAATATTGCAGAGTAGGGAAATAAAATACTCACAGGCACAACAAGAGAAACTGAGAGATATCATTAAGAGAATAATTCCTGAAACAGCAGGCCCTGGACAGTCAATAAGCCTCCTTTAACAGAGAAATACTAATAGGTGCACAGAGCCCAACGAGCTTTCT
>PISW01015091.1:0-18325 GCA_004023785.1 Mungos mungo | reverse complement strand
TGAACAGAGGTTGTCCATGGTGTGTTCATTTTATTTATGATGAGTATTACATGGCCAATCTCCGTTCAGTACTCCGTTCTTCTTGGGGACCCTCCGCAAGGCCCGGGGCCGCCGGGGCCCGTCCACGGTAAGGAGGGGGCGTTTTACCCCGTCAGCACCGTGTGTGATGCACGCCACCAGCCCAGAACCCCCAGGAAGGCGCTGGCCCTTTTAGGGACGCAGTGGTCTGCCGGCCACTGGTGCCGTCCCTCCCTTGACTCACTAGTGGAGAACACACTGGTCAAGTCCCGTGTCTATATGAGAACCCCGTGGACATGAGGCCCATTCTGGGGCAGGGGACTTGAGTGTCCAACAGCCTGGCCGAGTGGAAGACCCTGCCCCCCCCCCCAACTTGCAATGTGCTACTGCCCCCTCCGGTATCCTAGTCCCCAGAGGGGCCCTCTGGGAGGCAAAGCCACCCTGCGGATGTGGGGCTGGGGGGGGGGGATGTCTGGTAGGGGAGGTCTGGATATTTGAAGACAGGTTTTCATGGCTTGATTTGTTAATTCCTGATGCAAGAGAAGAATCGTTAACAGCGTTTATGATTTACTGTGTTTGCTAACTTCGCGAACTTGGGCCAGTTAGTTGGACCCTCACTGAGCCTCAGTTTACTCATCTGTGAAACAGGTTAATGTCTACTCGGAGGGTAGATACAAAAACTCAGTGTATGTGCACAGTGTCTAGACTGCTTGAATAAGATCGGCTCTTCGGACTGTTGTTACTGCGTGGTTTTCACGTCATCGACCCCCCGGGCTGTTTGCACATCCGGGTGCCAGCCTCCCCAGGGCAGCAGTTCTGTCTGGTTTTGCCTCACTCCGTGTCCCTCGGTGCGCACAGTAGGTGTGACGTGGACTCAACGGGTGGTGGCCGGTTGACGCATTTTCTTTCACCAAGTGTCCGTCTGGGGCCTCCTGGAGGCAGAGTGCAGGACGGCCTGCGGTGAGCCTGAGCCTTCCCAGGGACGTGGCCCGTTGCCCTCGCCGCCCCTCCAGGGAGAGGAGTCACCGGCCTGCAGGTAAGGCCGCCCCTATGGGCTTGGGGCTGGAGGGCCCCACTGTGGCCACAGCACTTCTGGAGAATGTTGAACGGCTGCTCCTTTCTCCGTGTTGAATCCCCATTCAGGGACTTCCCAGAGGACACGCCAGCTGTGGGATGGCACCTTGGTGTCCGTGTCTCTCGAGGGTAAGTGACCAAATGCTGCCCCAAACATGGGCCTGACCTGCGTCGTGTGTGCTCAGGGCCTTCACCACCAGCCCCGGCTGAAGCCAGGTCGGGGGACCATCGGGGGCCACTCGGGCCGGCACGTGGTGCCCTCCCCTCCGCCAGGACACACTCTGGTTCTGTGTGGGAGGCTCCCTGGACATAGTGCCAGAGAGTGGGGGGCAGGGGGCCCAAAGCAGTGCTGCTCGGGGTGGGGGGGGGGCGGGGAGGAGGCGTCTCGGTGGCGCTCTTGCCCTTGCTTGATGTTTGACCCTTGAGCAGAGGTTGCCCTTGGTGAATTCGCTTCATTTATGTTGAATCACACAAAGGCAACTTTTGTTTGAGTCTCAAGTCCTGCCTGTGACGGCTTCCAGGACCTGGTGGCAAGTTCAGGGTCTGTACCTACCCTATGATCAAGAGCGGATGGTGTAGACATGGGTGTCTACACCTCTCTGGCAGACCAGAGTGATGGCCAGGCTGGAGTCCTCCCCTGTGCCACCTGGGCCCTTGAAGGGCGAGGTCCGTGCCCCGTCTGCCTCTGGGGCCCGCTTTATGCGGCCCTGGTGACCGCTGGTCCTAGAGCCTCTGCCCCCCCCCACCTCTCCTCCGGAAGGGGG
This sequence comes from Mungos mungo, assembly GCA_004023785.1. NCBI lineage: Eukaryota > Metazoa > Chordata > Mammalia > Carnivora > Herpestidae > Mungos > Mungos mungo. The sequence continues at coordinate 16,469 of PISW01015091.1, read as the reverse complement.
CCTCGCAGGTTAGTGAAGAGTCAGCCTCAAGGACTGGAGACACCACGGCCTGTCCCTCCCTCGCCTTGCACGGAACCCCTCCTGCGCTCTGTCTGGCTCTCTGGCGTCCCTCTGCGCTGCCCCTTGTCGCTCCCTGCTTGCCTGGCTGTCCCCCGCCCACCGGGGTCCCCTTCGCTCCCACGGGCCACGGGGGAACGGAAGCTATGTGCGTTCCGTCCCATTTGTAGTGATAGTGGTAAAAGTAACGCGCACAAAATGAAGCCGGAAACAACTGGACAGGCACAGAGTGCGGCGAGCTCGGCGGAGTGCGAACTGGCGGAAGAGTCCGGTTTTCCTGGCGACGCGTCAGCTGCTGCGTCTGATCTGGGGACGCGAAGCGGCGGTATCAGATGTAGACAGGAGCGCGTTGAGGAATCAAATCTCCATTCAGGTTTTTAAATGGAAAAGAATTGATCCTAATGGAAATGATTTGGGGAAAATAACAAGGGAAATAAAAGAAATGAAAACAGCCCGACAGCGTAGGCAGGAAAGCAAAACAGGGAATTGGATTCATTTAATGGCGTTCGCTCTGAAAAACAACGATTTTATGAAAATCAATGTTGGTGCCGCTCTCACGACCGTGGTTAGCTTCGTGCGTGTGGGGCGCGGCCAGCGGCACGTCAGCAGGAACGGGGCCTGAGCTCAGGGTCCTCTATGCATCTGACCTTTGCTTTCTGTCCTAAGTCTTCCCAGAGACCTTCCCGAGCAGGCTTGCTGTCGTCAGGGCTGACGTGCTGGTAATGGGGATGCATGTTGGCCCCAGCGTGTGCCCTCCTGGTGCCCTGTCTCTCCTGCTCTGCCCCCTCTTGGCGTCCCTCCGTCCCCTTGTGGAGCTCTGCGTGCCGGGCTGACTCCAGACGTGAGGCAGGAGGCCCTTGGTCAGCTTGTTGTCAGCACTGCTGTCGCATACACAGGCGGCCCGGCGCTTTCTCCCAAGGCCTCCCTCCTAGGAGTCCCAGGGTCCCATGCTGGCCCCACCCACAGGCTCCTCTTGGGCGCTGAATGTCACCTGGTCCTGGAGGCCAGCCTCATTGGGGAGGTGGTCCTGGAATTGGTGATTCCGGGATCCAAGCCATTGGTCGCCTGGGATGTAAAAAGAGGTTTTCTCTGCTGGCTTGATTCACTCGTGACCGACACCGGATGGCGGGTCTCTTTCCAGATAAACCCGTGCCGTGGCGGATCCCCGAAGCCACACCGCCCTCAGGAGGCGGCCAGCGGCTGGAGCCTGTTCCGGGGTAGGTGCCTGGGTGTGGCCCCGGGACAGGCCCTGACCGTGCGGATGGCCTGTGTCATCTGGGCTGCTTTTCCTTGAAGAGCACGGATCTTCAGCTCATGTGCAGTTTTCTCCCCCGCCTCTCCCCCTCCCGCCTGCTCTGCCACCATTATTTTTGACGTTTTGCTTGCTTGCTTTGTGAGGCTAATCAAATAGCCAACCGGGTTTTTAATTCGCCCCTGAATGACTCTGGGGTGGCGATGGGGCTAGATGTGGTGCTGGGGGGTGCTCAGGGAGCACGGTCTGGGCGTTAGCGCCCCCCACAGGCGCAGCGTGGGAGAGAGGCCTCCAGGCTGTGCGGGACCCAGACTCACCCTCTCCAGGGCTGCGAATGAAGAGCAGGAGGCAGGCGGGGTCTCCCCCATCTTCATACGGCCCCTGCGCAGCCCAGTTGGGCGCAAGGGCACCTCGGCTCCCCCAGGGAGCCCTCCGTGCTCCCTCTTGCCGGTGTCAGGTCCCCCTCCCCCGCCCGCCCTGCACTTCACTTCGCGGAATCCTCTCTGGATGTGGCTCACTGTGGGGAAGGCCAGCGAAGGACTGGCCTCCACGACTGGGGGTGTCGGCGGGGGGGAGGGCCAGGTTCCGGCCCCTGAACCCCGGCGTCGGGGCTGCTCTCGGGGAGGGTCGCGCGCGAGCACACCGGCCGGAAGCGTCCGCCTCGGTCCCAGCGCGCGAGCCTCCGCATGGTACTCGGGGAGAGGTTACCCGAGCAACTTTGCATCCGGACGACGAATGTTGCTCGGTGAACCCCTCTTCGGTATCACCTTCCACCGGAGAGGCCACCTCGGAGGCCACGGCTCCTCGGGGAAGAACGTCGGTGTCGGCGCCACTCTGGGGTACGGGACGGATGGTCGACCAGTTGGAAAGTAATTGTTTCGAATGTACTTCACCTGGTCCACTAGCCGTCCATACCCGCTGCAGCCCGCGGGCCCGGGGAGCCGCTCCGCCCAGCGCCGCTCCTGGTGCCTGAAGGGAGATCGACCGTGTTATATTCGCGTTATTGGCTTCGAATAATACATGGTTGATCTTTTCTCAGTACCACATGTCACCTCGGAGGACCTCTCGGAGACGAAGCCCCGTGGGGGCGGGCGCGGGGCGGGGGGTGGGGCCGTGCTGCGGGGTCCCTGTCCCCTCACCTCTGTCTCTGCTCCGCCCCCAGGACGGCTTCTGCGAGGCGGCGTCGGACGGCGTGTCTGGGCACCTGAGGAGAGGTTGTCTGTGATGAGTTCGCTTTATTAATGACGAATATAACACAGATGGCCTGTTTTCGGTGCCACCTGCGACGCCCGCGCTGGGCCCGGCCCGCGGCGACCCCTGCAGGGTACGTGAGTGCGTGCGCGCCGCCGCGTCTGACGTCAGCACCCTCTGCTCGCCCTCGACGCAGGGTCCCCGCCGGGAGGGAGGCGAGCGGCGCCGCGGTGTCCCCTGCCCGACGCCACGCGGTCCCCCAGCTGCGGTGGCCAGCGGCCAGGGCGCCCCCCAGCCGCGGATCCCATGCATGGCCTGCACCTGGAGGCGCGTCAGCCGCTCTGCCCCCCGCCCCCTGCCTCGGGGACCCCCGCCGGCCGGCGCCCCCTCCCCTCGGGGCGGCCCCCCTGCTTGCTCTGCGGCTGCCCCTGTGGTGCGGGAGGAGAGGTTGACCACAGTGCGTCGCCTTCGTCACGACGCACAGTACTCGGTCGACCTCTCGCCAGCGTCAGCGCCCGCCTTGCATGCCTCCTGCTTGCCGCAGCCTGGGGGGGGGTGGGGAGGGGAGTGCATGGCCCCCCGACGTGCGGACCCCCAGCCCGCAGCGCGTCTCGGAGGAAGAAGCCCGTCTGGAGCCCGCCGTGCGCAGCGGTGCCTGAAATAGGTTGCCTGTGACGTGTTCACTTTCTATACGATGAATATTATACAGTCAACCTCTTTCCGGTACCCAATCCCGCCTCGGACGCGTCCCGCCGGGCGCCTGCTGCAGGGGACGGAAGTGTCCCGCCGCCGGCCCGTGGACTTGGCGTGGGGTCGGTGGCACCTGGCCTCCTCGCTGCCCAGCCCCACGCGTTCGAAAGGGCTTCTGAGAGCAGCACGGGGCGGCCTGGCAGCTCCCGGGCCCCCAGGTCGGCGGCTCCCGAGGTCTCCACGCTGGGCAGGTGGCCCACCCAGGGCCAGGCCCCAGCCTGCTGACGCTCGTCTTCCACGGGCTCCCGGCCCTGCCCAGACCACGGCAGGGTCGCCAGGGGGTGGAAAGGGTCAGGGCCCCTTCGAAGGTGAGCTCCCAGAGGGCCTCGGACGGATGACCGAAGGACGTGTGGAGTTTGCTAATTGTCTCCTGGGCTGCAGGGAGTCCTTTCCGCACCAGACGGCATCACTCCGGTGGTGAGATGGCGGCCTCTCCCTGGAAGGCCTACTCTGTGCCCACCTTGCCCTTGATGGCCTCCCCCAGCCTGTGGTCTCCCTGTGCCCAGTGCCAGGTCTCCCGCAGTGGCCTTGCCAGAGGGCCTTGCCTGGGCACTGGCAGCCTCACCTCCCTCCCCTGTGTGTCCAGCCCCTGCCCTGGCCCTGCCTGAGGGGCCTCCCTCTGTAGCTCAGATCACTGCACAGGCCTCTCTTGTGTCTCCTCCTCCTTCTTCTGCCAGGGGAACCTTCCAGAGAGGGGTCTGGCTCTCTCTGCACTGCCCAAAGCCCCGCCAAGGCCCCCCCTTCCTCATGCCCCACTCCGGACGGTAACCGTGGTCCCAAGACCCTGGGTGGCCAGCCTCCTTGCCTGCCATGCCCTTCTTTTCACGTTTGTACGTGTCACTCCCTGCCACCCATTCAGGGCCACCCACCCCCTGCTGGGAGCTGGGTCCTGGGGAGGCCCCCTCTGCAGCCTGCCTCAGCCTCCACCCTCCAGGTTCCCTGCCTGGGCCTCCCCCACGCCCCGCATACCCCTGCCTCAGGACGCTTAGCACACACTCTCGCTCAAAAGGGACTGTCCCTTTCTAAAGGCAGAGGTTCAGGATTCTGGGGGGGATGAGATGTCCCTCATTCATCGAGGCTGTCCCTTTCCCTGGCCACCTTCTTCCTGGCTGACTGTGGTCTGCAGTGACCCGGCATGAATGTCTGTTTTCTCTCTTTCCCCAGATGCAGATTGCTCAGGGCAAGGATTTCCACCCCCCCTCCTGTTCCCTGTTGTGTCCCCAGACCTGAGACCCAGGCCAGGCCCAAACTAGAGAAATGGTGTTTGCTGATTGACTCACAGATTCCGTAAGGGCAGGGACCTTAGCAAGTTAATCCCCAGGAAATTGCTGGACCCTGAGGAGGCACTCAGGAAAACATGGTGACAGAGCCCATGAATATGGTAATTGGTTTTGAGAAGTTCTTTACATCGGTTTAACGCTGTTTGGCTTTCTGGTTTTTTCTGTCCCTTCTAGACGGCATTTGGGGGAGTGGAGGTTTGCTGCAGTAAAGGTCGGGTCAGCTGGGCCTGGGCTCTTCTCTCCATTTTCCAAGGGGCTCCCCAGACCCCCAAAAGGAGCACTGAGCCCCAATACAATCCTGCAAACACCAACGGAGCCCCCTCCCCCCTTCTAGAAGACTCTGCTGTGCTCAGAGGCAGGTGCTCTGGGGAGCTCTGTCCGCAACAGACTCGAGTGTGGTGCGTCAGGGCTAATATTTTATGCATGGAGCTGACTAAATGGGGACATTTGGAGATGAAAATTGCTGTTAATGCATCCACACATCTTTGGAATATATTAAATGTTTGTAGGGGCGGGAGATGACATTAGCCTTATTTAATAGCACCGATGTAAGCATCCCCACACCCGGCTCTAATAGCCCCCGTGCCTCTGGGCCCCCCAGGCTCTCGCCGGGGACAGCACCCGGAGGGCCAGCCGGCGCTGGAGAATTATGCGGGAGACAGAGTGTCAGCCCCGGCCACCAGGCATTCAGGCAGCATATGTCCCACACTCATTTTAGACCCAAAGACGGCGACCCCCATGCCGCTTGGTGCAGAATTTCATTAAAAGCCAAATTACTGGTTTCTCTATTGTTTGAGCAGAAGAGAGAATAAACAAATGAAAACGTCTGTCCCCGCAGCACCCAAGGGCCGTCGCCGTGGACCCGGAAGCCGGAGGGTCAGTGACTCGGGCCCCTCTCCGAGGGGCTGTGGAAACCGGCCGTGGGTGGGTCTGAGTTCCCGAGGCGCGTGCTGTCCCCCGGGGCCAGCGTGGGCGAGCACCCTGCTGCCCGCGCCGGTCTCCTGGATACAGTTCTGAGAGCCACTTTGAAAACTGAAGAGCTGTCAGAGCAACTGGACCCGTGTTCTCACGGCCTTAACCATTTTCAAGGGGATGAGAAGGAAAAGGATAGCCATCCTGAGTGGGCTTCAGGCCTGGCCCCTGCCCCCCGGCCCGGCTGGAAGGTGTTTGCTGTCCCCCCCCCCACCCCGTCAGCCTCGGGGGAGCAGGCTCTGTTCTGGAGCGAGGACCTGGGGCACAGGGAGGGAGACGGACCCCTCTGTGGCCACCCAGCTGGCCTCAGGGCAGGGCTGGCCCTTCAGCACTCTGCCTGCTGAGAGCCACATGGCTTCAGGAATGTTCCAGGCCCGAGGAGAAGGCAGGCCTGTGGACCGGCCCACCTTCTCAGCTCGAGGCGGTGGGCTCCCTCAGCGGGCCACACTTCGAGCGGGCTTTTCCCTGCGCCCGCCTGGCCTCTCTCCGATTCGGGGCCAGCGGCTTCGGGGTGGGTGCGGTCCCCGCGGCCCTGGCTCCTGTCTGACCTGCGCAGGGGGCTGCTCGCTCTGGCAGGAGACCCAGGGCACAGCGGAGATCTAGACCCCGGAGACCCACTGCGACTAGGGTTCTTGCTGCCACGTTTGAGCGCTGTTGAGAGTCATGTTCGGGTCTAGTCAGGGCAGCTGGTGAGCAGAATGGGGAGCTCAGGCCGGCCGGCTGGTCTCTGCAGGGCAGGGCAGGGCAGGGCACCACCCCCACCAGCCTCCCCCTTGCCCTGCTCTGCCACCGCCTGTGTTCCGAGAGCACCCTGCACAGACTCAGCACCCGGTGCCGTTCTGGAAGAACCCATGGGATGTCAGGGCGAGTGGGACCCCTGAGTTCATGGCCTCGGCTCCCCCACCCCTGCGGCTCGCATCCTCATACAGACGGGGGTCCGAGGTCCAAAGGGGTGGCCTGCTTCACCATGACTCTCCTGAGCATTGCCTCAAACTTATGAGGCGGGACCTGCCTCTGGGAAATAAGTGGGGTCCTCCTTTGCAAAACTGGGGTGACCCAGCACCCCACAACTGCCAGACAGTGGTGATAGTGATGCCACTGCCCTGCCACGGAGCTTCTGGAAGCCAGGACCTTGACCTTGCAGTGTTGGCTCTTAGTAGGTGCTCAGCTAAGACCAGGATCAGGGCCAGCCACAGACACCAGCGCAGAGTAGGTGTTCAGTACGAGAGGGTGAACTGAAATCGGCTCTCTTCATTGCCAGGAAGAAGCGCCCGGGAGAGGCTGGAAGGACGTTTGTGGAATGAATAAATAAAAGTGTGCTCTTTGAGGGATAAAGAAGCAGAGAGAAAAAGAAGAATCCAGGGAAGATGGACGTAAATCTCCACCAAGTGCTGCCAAGACTTTGCAGCCAAGGTGGCTGAAAAGACCCCGGAGAGGCCGAGGGGCCATTTGTCACAGGTGGGGGCTGGCTTGAGGGTCAGGAAACAAGGCTGTGACGGAGGCTCGTTCATCATTTTCCCATTATCCCCAGGACGTGGAGAGGAGCCTGCACGTGGCAGAGTGGGCATGGGCGTGGGGGCGGGGAAGGCCCCCAAGGAATGGCAGGCCCAGCAGGTGAGCCCACAGCTCTGGGTCAGGTCCTCAAGCCTTGCGTGGCAGGACTCTGTGGCCAGCATGGCTGCTGGACCCCAGTGGGTGCACAAGTGAACATGTCAAAGCCCCCCCTCGCGTCCGTGGTGTGAGGTGGTGGTTTCCATGCCTGTGCGCCCCAGTGCCAGCCCTGTGTTCGCGCCGTACCCCTTCCCGGATGTCCCTCCGTATCGTTAAAGGCCTAGCTTCACTGCCACCTCCTGCAAGAAGCTGTCCATGATTTGCCCCCACGCCCACCACACACACCCCAGCCTCAAGCTGCATGTATCGGCCCCTGATTCTTCAGCCAACAGGTACCTCTCTGCCCAGCTAGCAAGCTCTGCAGGGTCAGGGGCTATTTCTGGTCTGGTCGTCGGGGGCCCCTGTGCCCAGGGCAGGCGTCATGTGATGCTCGGTCCTGTCGTGCCTTCGCAGGCACGCCTGACTGAGCATTCTGCGGGTGCCCAAGACGTGGAGAGATTGGTTGATCGCGGCCACAGGCCAAGGGCCGGGCCAGCGGTAGCTACACCGACCTCTGCTGCCTGGAGAGATGCGGGCTGTGAGCCGGAGGCTTTGCCTGGGTCAGGTGACCGCACCTTGGAAGGACCACAGGGTGCCTCCCATTTGGGCATGGAGCCAAGCTGGGAGTGGCCTAGGGCGCGCGGTGGACGGGAGACCCACGCTCCCTAGCCAGCGGCTCTCGGATCTGAGATCGTCGCTCCGTAGCTGGTGTGGCACCTCCAGGCCCCCGACGGTGCTCGTGGAGGGAATGCGTGAACCCGGGCCCCTGACTGCTGCCCAGGGCTCCTGGCGCACCTCCGCCGGCCTTGCTCCCAGGAGGGGCGAGGCGCACTCCATCCGGAGGGAACCCACTCGGGCTGCCGTGTGAGGGAGGCTTGAGCAGCCGAGACCCGCCGCCTGGGGACAGTGGGGCCCCGGCCTCCAGGCTCCCCTGCGAGCGAAGGCCCCCATCTTCCCTGGGGCAAGCCGCTGCGTGCGGAGCCCGGGGTATGGGCAGCCTTCCAGAATATGCTGTTTCCCACCATCTGTGACATCTTCGTTTTCTCTAACACTCAAAAATAGATGTTTCTGTTATGCTTCTTGTTGGCAGGGGGGCCGGAGGGCTTGCCAAGGCCTGGGGGAGCCCGCCAGCCTGCCGAGTCTTACTGTACAAACAGTTGGGGAGGGGGGTGTCTCTGTTAACTTGAAATCCCCGATCAGTAAACATGCCAATTTAAAGTGTAATTAACTCAGGCCGGAAAAAATTCAGATCTGGACTGCTTTTCACAGTTGAAGTTGTTTTTCTTTTATTTATTTATCTCTTTCCGGGTGTGGCGGTGTCTGTGGCAGGTTGAAGCCAGGAAATGTAGGAGGGGGGCTGAAGTGGGAGGGGCAGGCAGGGGGATGGGAGGAAAAGGAGGAGGAGAGGGGAGGTGGGCTGCCCCCCACCGCGGCCCGGGGTCTGTAGCCCCCTTCTGGCCCGGAGGCCCCTGTCAGGCGAAGAAGCGGAGGAGAGGGAAGCAGGGGGCGTCTGTGTTCTGCCGGGGCCGGTGATTCGGAGTCGCGGGCGCCGTCCTGGGACTCCGGGGAGGCACCCGGCTCGTTTGTCCAGTGGGCTCCGGGCCCCTCCTCACTGTCTGTTGCCTGCTCTTTCAGGGGCCTCTGCTTTCCATGAACCCAGCCCGGACTGTCAGCACCAGACTCCTGCTCCACAGGACTCCAGGAAGGTCCCGCTCTTGAACAAGTTCAATGGCATCCCTGCCCCCGCAGAACAGATACTCGGCCCTGCCTCCCCCAGGAAGACAGCACCCTGATAGGGCCCAGGAGTGGGTCCGTCAGGGGCCAGGCCCGCACTGTGGACTGGGGAGGACCGTGTGGGCGCACAGAGAACTCTGAGCAGCCGCGAGCTCCACAGAAGGACCACCGACCTGTGTCCCCTCCTGCCCCCCCACGAAGAGTCAGGAACCCTGCTTTTCCTTTGCAAACACTTGGCATGTTTGGGGGCTATTTGAATAATAAATACACATCATAAAACTCTAGATATGTTTGCGTATCTATAAGCTAGGAGGTGATGTTCATTAAGTGGAAGGTCTAAAAACCAAGGCCATCTGCCCCCCGGAGGGAGGGGTTCCTATGGAGTCACCAGGGGACCCTGCCTGAACATCTTCCCAAAGTCCAGGGGTCCACCTGGGTCAGGGGCCGGGGAGGGCACCCCCTCCCCTGCTTGTGGCCCGGAAGGCACGCTTCCCAGTCTGAGGTCTGAGCTGGCGGCCGCCCCCGCCGCCGCCTCCCCCTCCCCCGGGGCAGAGGCTGAGCCCCGCCTCCGCTCCGCAGCCCCCGCTGGTCACGACTCAGCCGCGCTGACTCACCCGCGGCCCTGAGCAGAGCCTCGTAAATCACACAATTACCTACAGAACCTGCCGCCCTGCGCAGAGCCGGGAGGACGCTGAGCCGGTGACTCACTGTTTTCCCCAGATCCTCTCGCCCGCGCTCGGCGGCCGCCTCGTCTGGGCTGGCGGGGCAGGGGGAAGGGCCGCAGGCCTGGCCGGCTCTGCAGGGAAGGGGCTTCGGGTGGGGGGGCACCTTCGCCTCTGCCGCCCCCCGACCCCCAAGCCTTCCTGATGGACTGTCCCCACCTGGAGGAGGAAACAGGTCCAGAGAGGTCTGACCTTGGCTCCACCGCCCCCAGCCGGAAGTGGCCCTGGCCTAGCCGGTGACCCCCCCCCCTTAGTGGAGCCCCCCTGGCTGCCGGCTAGACCCTCCCTCCTCCAGACCGCTCCCCTGGCTCCACCACCTCTTCTCCAGAGCCCCCCACCCCACCCCAGATGTGGGCACACTCTCCCTTGGGACAAACTCTTCTCCTGACAGTGACTGTGACTGGGAAGGAGGCAGGACACAACCCAAGGTGTGCGTGCTGGTGGGGGGACCCTGGAGGGGGCGCCTTTTTTCTCTTTTAAATAAAAAAACCCAGTAGGGGCCCCTGACTGGCTCAGTCAGAAGAGCATGCGACTCTTGATCTTGGGGTTGTGAGTTCAATCAAGCCCCTTGTTGGTTGTAGACATTACTAAAAAAAAATAAACTTAAAAAAAAATCCAACAGAATAGGTCTGGGGGTGTGGGCTCTGACAAAGACCTAGGTTGGAATCTAGCCTGAGCACTGAGCCTCCGTTTCCTCATCTGCGAAATGGGCACACCACCCACCACTTCCTGGTGCTCAGGGTGGGTTCTGAGTACATATAAAGTGCCTGGTGCGGTGCCTGACGGGTTGGGGTCTCAGTAACCTGGGGGCTTCCTCCTGGGGATCCACAGCCGGTGGTGAGGGTCCCCATGGATCCTGAAGTCACCACCCACCTGCAGCCCAACCCAGCCTGGCCTGGGGACTGAGGGTCCCTGATGGTCCAGACCTCCCTCGGTGTGAGCCCCAACCTCCCAATCGACCCCCTGGTTCCCAAAGGCACCCCCAAAAAGCCCATTATACTCAGAGCTGCATCGAGGTCCCAGGCAAAGCTCCTCAGCAGGTCACAGAGGGTGGCGAAAGTCCTCAGACCCAGGGCCCCTGGAGGTGGTCTAAGGTTCTAATCATCACGCCCCCCTCCCCCACTCCTGGGTGTGCACCGCCGTGTGCCAGGCAGGAGCTGGGCGCTGCATTGAGGCTTGGTCCCAGTGAAAAGCACACAACCTGGTGACAGTTAGCCCCGAGAGGTCACTTGTCTACACTGGGGATCAGTCTTCTCATCTGCAAAATGGATGTGATTGAATCAGATTGTGTGACACTAAAGTCCCAAGAGTCCCTTCCTGGGCCACCACCCTGTGTGACCCAGCCCTCCAGGTTCCTGGGCCTCCCTCCCCTCCTCCACTATCCAAACCCCCTGCCGCACTCTGAGCAGCCCTCCACTGTCCAGAGCAGCCCCTCACCCCTGCAGTCCTTCCCACATTCCCCAGAGGGACTACTCACCCCTGCTTCTGCTCTCCGTCCCTTGCCCTTCTCTTCCCAGTGCATCATCCAGCCGGAGCTGCCCATGGAAGTTTCTAGGAGGTTCCTGGGGGGATTAGAGCTCCCCAGAGACACACCTGGAATCTGAGGGCCGTTGCTCACACAGTGCTATGTCCCCGAGGGCCAGCCCTGTGCCCCGGGGGCTGGGCCTCGCTCCCCCTAGACGCAGGCAGGCTGCGCCCCCTCTTTCCACGGCCCTGAACATGCTGTCCCTTCAGGGGGATCCCTGTCCTGTCTGGGCTGCTGGGGCCTCCGAGGAGCTCTGCTGGGCCCCCGGGAGGCAGACCTTCGGGAACGAGCGGTCTCCTCCTGCCTCCCCTGCAAAGGCGTGCATCAGTGTTCTGGGGGCACAGGCCTGTACCCCATGGCCAGAGGTCCTACTCCAGGGCAATGGCTCCGTTGGAGCAGTGCCCACCTCAGGCTTCCCATCCATCAAATGGGCGGCCGTGAGGATTAGCTGAGTTAATCTGTGCGAGGAGATGAATGTTAGCCATGAGACGGTCACCGCCCCCCCTCTCAGGACCCCTCGAGCTGGCTCCGGAGGCCCTGTCACAGATCTAAGGCACCTCCCTTTATTTTTGTGGTCCGGAGGGTGGTCTGCCCCACTATTTGTCTGCTCTCTTGCCATGATCATTGCCCCCTTCTGGTCCTTGGAGCAGAAGTCAACTTCCAAGCAGCCACCGCCGCTGACTTGGTTGTTGGGGACTCTCCTGCCCAGGCTTCTGGAGGTGGGGGGAGCGGTCTGGAGGGAGAATTCAAGGCAGGGGCGCTGACTGCACCGGCCTCCCCCCTGCAGGGGAAGCTTCGGGGGCCGGAGCCCTGGGAGGGGCCCTCCCGTCTGCTGCCATCTTCCATCTGGCACCTTCTCTCTTGCTGACATTTTCCCGAGGCCAGTCCACGAAGAAGGGGGCTGGTGGCCGCACGGCGCACGAGAGGGGTGAGGGGGTGAGCCTGGCCTCACTAAGGCTGCCTCTTCCCTGGGCTTGGGGCAGAGACAGGGTGCAGGCCCCATCTCCGGGGGGGGGTCACTTTGTTGGTGCCCCACAAAGCCATTGGGTTTCCCTGCCTTCCATGGGTACCACACAGGGGTCCCGGACCTGGGTCCCTGCACCTTGCAAGGAAAGACCGGCCAGCTGCCCTGTGCCCCTCCAGCGTCCCCTTCCCCGAGGCCCCCTGCGTGCTGTGATTCACCAGGAGCCTCACCTAGGGGCCCCACCATTGGTAACCTAGAATAGGACCACGACCGTTCGCGTGTATCCGTATTTCACGCACTCAGCTTTCACGTAGCCAGGGGGTTCCCAGCGCCCCAGAGATCTGGACAGAGACCTCACGGTGCCCGGACTCCTGCTCGCCATGTGCAAGCCAGGAGGCAAAGGAGTGAGACCCCAAGAGGCCTGGGTCACTGGAAGGGTCGGGGAGAAAGACCCTCGGGTGGTGGCCTCAGGCCAGGTGATGAATCCACAGCCCGGAGGACGCACCCAGTCACAGTGTCCCCTTTCACCCTCCGCATCCTGGCGTGCCCCGCCTCTTGCTGGCACCTCCCCATTCTCAGTGGAAACCAAGTCTGCCCGGGGCCAGGACCGCCGCCTGCCCAAGGCGCTGTGGCCAGCAGGCGGGAGGGGCTGCCGCTCCAAGTCGGGGTCGCCCGTGGCAGACACCCCCGCAGGTGCGGGGGACGCAGGGCTGGCAGGCAGCTCCTCGGGAAAGGAAGGTGCTGGCCATTGTCATTATAACTGATGGCACCGGAAAAGGGCACCTTTGCAGAGGGGCAGCAGGTGGTCAGGGCTGCCAGGCTGTGGGGGCCCCGAGGAGACATCCCACCTGGGGGCCCAGGGAGGTGGGCTTTGAGGGGGCACTAGGAGGGCGCAGAGAACAGGTAAGGCCACTAAAGGCAGAGAAAAGGCCCAAACGGGGCTCAGCTTGCAGTGGTGGGGGGGCACTGCGCCTACGGGGGTCCTGCTCTCACGGTGGCTAAGGCAGGCCATTGTTCCCTGGGCCTGTGGGGGCGGCAGCTGCGCAGAGCCCCCCGCCCCCGCCCAGGGTGGCGCAGCAGAATTACAGAGAACCAGCCGCTGGTTGCTAATGGGCTTGGGGAAAATGGGATGTTAGCCGGTGTTTTTCAGCCCAAAGCTATTGAATAAATGAAGTGCGCACAGCCCCAGCCGCTGACGCACCACTGGCTGCTGGCGTCCTGGCAGGAGGCGGGGGCGGCGGGACTGGGGGACCAGAGGGAGGACGGCAGGGGGGGCTGGAGGGGCTGCAGAGCCCTATGTGCCTGACGCAGGCTGGGGAAGAGGAGCAGAGGCGTGGGCACCATCAAAGGTGGGGGGGCCTCAGAGCCCACCTTGCCCAGCAGGGGGGACAGGGGTCTGAGGAGAGAGACTGGGGGCAGGGGAGGGGGGTTGCAGGGGATCTTGATCTTGCCCCTAGGCGGGGTCCGTTGCTGGGGGACCCTGTGCCACTGACACTCACAATTAGGGGCCTGCCCCAGGCTTGAGGACATCTGGGAAGTGTGGGTAGCAAGCAGACCTGGAGGGCTTCTTGGAAGAGGTGGGAGGATCAGCGAGGCTGAACCTTGGGCATCTCCCACCTGGACCCCCACTCCTCTCCCCCCAACCCCATGTGGTGGAGGCTTGGGGGTGTTGCTGGGGGCTGCACAAGCCGGTGCATCTGGCAGAGAGCAGATGTCTGGTGCTGGGGGCCGTCCCGGGTGCTGCGCTAGGCCTGGGGGCTGGAGCTGGCTGGCCGCACTCGGCGGTGGACAAAAGCCCCCCCTGGGGTCCTCCGGCATGGGAAGGGGGGCAGCCCAGGCCTAGAGAGGGCCCAGAGCTCCCACACCTGTGGAAAATTCCTGGATGGAGGTGGGGGCCCTGGGCCTCCCCTGCTTGCTCCCAGAATGTGCTGTGTGACGCTGGGCAGGCCCACAGCCTCTCGGGGCCTCGGTTTCCAGATGCTGGGACGCAGGACACAGACAGGAGGGACTCACACCCACGGGCACCCTGCTCTCTGGGCCCTGTGGGTTCCCAAGCCCACAGAGGCTGCTTGAGACCCCAGCTCTGAGCCGCTGGATCCCTCTCACACATTTCTAGAACCCAGTGGGGGCGGAGGGGGGTGGGGGTGGTGCTTCCTAGCCTCAGTGAGGCTCTCCACGGTGGGGGGCTCCTCTTTGTCCCTCCTGCTATCTCTGCTCCTCGCCATGTCACGGGGCGGGTGGGGGTACCCCCCTTCCTTGAGAGGAAGCCTCCAGAAGGCAGGTGAGCTTTGGGCCTTGACCACTCACTCCAAGGCAGCCCGGAACACAGACTTTCGGGCTGAGGAGTCTAAAACCACCCCGCTACAGAGGACACTGCGGAATGACAGTGACAGCTGGGCACAGCACACACTGGGACAGCTAACTGCTCCCGAGAGCCACCAAGCCCACCCACTTGCCCTCGGTTTCCAGAAACTTTTAGGGGATCCCTCTCCTCACCTACCCAACACCACCAAACCCTGAGGGTTCTTGGGGAAGGTGCTTTGGAAATGAAAAAACAGGCCCTGACGGGCAGGGCTCACCGCCCAGGGCACTCACCCCGCTGCTCCCAGAGCAGCTGGGGATGCGGGGGGACAGTCTGTCCAAAGCCCTCCCTCCGAGGGTGTCCTGCCTGGTGGCGGAGGCCCAGAAGCAGAGGCGGCAGGGACACGGGCCTCGCAGTCTGTGAGGCTTCGCCTGATGTCCGACTTCCAGGTGTGCCCCGAGGGTACAGACATGCCCGGAGCCACACGGCGGGCCTGTCCGTGCCCCCAGCCAAATGCCACCCACAGCTGAGGCGGAGCAGCGAGGGGGAAGCGCACTGCGGGGAGCCTGGGGGCCGAAGAGCCCTGATCCCCGGACCAGAGGGAAGAGGGGGCCTCAGTGGGGAAACGGCAGCTGCGGGTCCCTGGAGCTGCCAGGAGTCCGTGGGCGGCACCGCCAGCCTCTTCTCCTCCGGCTTAGACAACCCTGCCAGGTGGCCTTGCTGCCCCTCCTTCCATCATCATCTCGCTCGGCCTTGTCGGAGTCTGGTGTCCGTGAGATGATTTATGTGCTCGGCCCCGAGCTGCACGGCCCCCGGAGGAGTGCGGGGCCAGCTGCTGGCGGGCAGGCTGGCCCGGAGAGGGCGGGGCCGACCTCCCGCAGGTGCGGGGAGCAGTGCCAGCGGCCCCGCCCCCTCCGGGCAGCCATGCTTCAAAGCCGGGTGTTGTTTAGGTGGGAGTCCTTTTTTTCTCCTCCAGCTTTCTGAAGGTATAATTGACAAATAAAATTGCATACATTGAAGTTTTACAATGCGATGGTTTGGTATACCTACGCATTATGAAATGATTACTGTAATCAAGTTAATCGACAGGCGCATCCCCCTCGAGTCACGGTTTTGTGTACGTGAGGACTCTCTACACTTGGCAACTTCCGAGTCTACGAGGGGCGCCGTCACGTGGTCTCCTCCTGCCTTTGCTCAGACTCACGCAGCTTCCTGGTCCCATACCGGGGTGTGGGCCCCCTGACCTACGTCCCAGCTCCCCTGCTTCTGGGCCTGGCCACTGCCATTCAGCCCTCGGTTTCTTTTTTTTTTTTCTTGCCCCTAAATGTTTGTTTATTTTTGAGAGAGAGAGAGAGTGTGAGGGAGGGACAGAGAGAGGGAGACAGAATCTGAATCAGCTCCAGTTCGGAGCTGTCAGCGCAGAGCCCGACGCGGGGCTCAAACCCACGAACCGTGAGATCATGACCTGAGCAGAAGTTGGACGCTCAACCGACTGAGTCCCCCAGGCGCCCCATCGACTCACAGTTTCTATGAGCTCCACTTCCTGTTTTTGTCCTGCCGCGAGTAAGTGAGGCCACCCAGTAACTGTCTTCCATTGTCCGACGCATTCCACTCGGCATACGGTCCTCCACGGGTATCCACGTGGCCCCAAAAGGCAGGATTTCCTTCTTTTTTGTGACTAAGCGATATCCTGGGCTCCTTGTCCATCCATCCACCAGGGACACTCAGCTGCCACCCCGTCTTGGCGGCTGTGAATAATGCTGCAAGGAGCAGAGGGGTGCAGGGATGTCTTCGAGATGGGATCTCCCTGCCTACGACACCCTCCCTAACGCCGGACTGCTGCTCCATGGGCTGGTTCTGGTTTTTAATGCTTATTTATTTGTTTTTGAGAGAGGGAGACAGAGACAGAGACAGAGACAGAGAGATCATGCATGCGCACACCTGCCAGGGAGGGGCAGACAGAGAGGGAGACAGAGAATCCCAAGCGGGCTCTGCGTTGTCAGCACAGAGCGAATGTGGGGCGCGAACTCACAAAACGGGAGGCCACAACCTGGGCCACAATCAAGATGC
>PISW01015090.1:0-18306 GCA_004023785.1 Mungos mungo | reverse complement strand
CTATCAATTCCATCTGCTCCAGTGTGCCATTCAGGTCTATTGTTTCTTTAGTGATTTTTTTGTCTGGCTGACCTATCCAATGTTGTAAGTGGGGTATTAAAGTCCCCTGCAATTAGCACATTCTTATCAATAAGATTGCTTTTGTTTGTGATTAATTGTTTTATGTATCTAGGAGCTCCCAAATTTGGCGCATAAATGTTTATAATTGTTAGCTCTATAGAAGATAATTTGATAGCATCAGACCTGTACTGATAGAAATGGTAAAAGAAACTCATCAGACTGAAAAAAAAATGATATAGGATGATGAATTAGATCTTCAAGAAGGAGGGGTGCCTGGGTGGCTCAGTCGGTTAAGCGTCCGGCTTTGGCTCAGGTCATGATCTCACAGTTCGTGGGTGTGAGCCCCACGTCAGGCTCTGTACTGACAGCTAGCTAACAGCCTAGAGCCTGTATTCTGATCATGTGGCTCCTTCTCTCTCTGAGCCTCCCCTGCTCATGCTATTTCTCCCTCTCTTTCAAAAATAAATAAAAACATAAAAAAAATTTTTTTAGATCTTCAAGAAAGAATGAAGACCACAGGATATAATCTATTTTCCCTATTAATTCCTTTAAAATACTCTTTGAAGTACATCTGTTTGTTTAAATAAAACATTATAACAATACCACTGGGGTTATGTCTATGTAATCCATATGGCAATTACAGCATAAATGAGGAGGACAGCAAGATAAGTATTGCAAGATTCTTACCTTTTATTTTTACATGAAAGGACACAATATCAAGGCTAGGTAAAATGAAAAGTTAAGGATGTGTATTTTAATCTGAAAAGCAATTCCAGAGAATGTGAAGAGATAGAACTAACAAACCAATAGGCACATTAAGACATATTTCTAAAAGATATCCAGTTAATTCAAAAGAAGGCAGGGAAGAAGGTACAGAGGAACAAAAAACAGAATGGACAAAGAGAAAATAAATGATAGACCTAAATTTAACCCTATCAGTTACTTAAAGGTTTTTTTTTTTTTTTTTTTTTTTTGAGAGAGACAGAGAGCGAGAGACACAGAGAATGGGGGCGGGGCAGAGAGAGAGAATCTCAAGCAGGCACACTGTCAGCATGGAGCCTGATGCAGGACTCAATCTCACAAACCATGAGATCATGACCTGAGCTGAAATCAAGAGTCCAACAATTAACAAACTGAGCCACCCTGGCAACCCAGTAATTAAATTTAAATAGACTAAACAGTCCAATTAAAAGACAGATATTGTCCAAATGAATAAAAATACCAAGACCCAATCATATGCCATCTACAATCGATACCTTTCAAACATAGAGAGAGCGGGTAAATAAGCAGATAGAAAGATATATCATGTAATCAGAGATAAGAAAGTTGGAGTGAATATATTAACATTAAACAAAGAAGATTTCAAGATAAGGAATATTATCAGAGATGAATAGGAATACTTCATGATGATAAAAGGGCCCAGGTAAGAAAAACATTACAAACATAAATGTAAATATGCCTAATAAGAGAGCATCAAAATACATGAGGCAAAAACAGACAGAATTAGAGAGAAAGAGACACACCTATAGTTGTAATGGGTATTTTAACACTCCTCTTTCAGCAACAAATAAAACAACTGTACAAAAATTCCAGTAAAGATGTGGAAGATCTGATTAATGTATTAACTCCTTGACCTAGTTGACAACTGTAGAACACACCTGGCAGCAATAGCAGAATATACGTTCTTTTCAAGTGTACATGTTCATGTGTGTATGAGAGCCATATGGTGGGCCACAGCATAAGTCCCAACAAATTTAAAAGGACTGCAATCATGCATACAATGTTTTCTGACCTAATTCAAATTAAATTACAAATCAGAAAAAAGAATCTATATTTGGAAATTAAACAGCACACTTCTATATAAGTCAATGATTAAAAAAGAAATGATGAAGAAGGTTGGAAAATATTTCTAAGTGACAATAAAAATACAATATAACAAAATATATGGGGTGCTGCTAAAGCAAAGTTTTGAGGAAAATTTACAGCTTTATATTATTTTATATTTCCAGTTAAACTAGAAAAAGAAGAGCAAGTAATCCTAAAGTCAAGAGAAGAAAGGAAATAACAAAAATTAGAAATTGAAAATAGAAAGCATACATACAATAGGAAAAATTAATAAAGCTAAATCCCTAGATAGACTGATGTGTGTGCGTATGTATGTGTGTGAGAGTGTGATACTTCAGGCATTAAAACGATAGTTATGGATATTATAAACAACTTAATCCATGAAATTCAACAATTTAAGTAAACAGACATGTTGTTTGAAAAAAGCAACCTACCAGAACTGATACAAAACAAAATCTGAGTATCTAGGTTTCTATTAAAGACCCTGAATTTGTTGTCAGAAAACAATTACTAATAAAAGTATCTGGGCTTGTAGTTATTGGCTTTAAGGAAGAAACAGTACTTATCATACACAAATCATTTTAGAAAATAGTCCAGAGAACACTCTTCAACTCATAAGGCTGCAAAGCCTGTTAATCAAAACCTGACAAAGACATTACAAGAAAATTTACAGAGACATTGCATCTCATGGACAGAGATTTAAAATCTTTAACATGATAGCTAAGTGAATCCTGTCGGAGACCAAGCCTTCCAGCTGGCGCCTGTCCCGCGGAGGCAGACGCAGAAGGGCAGAAGCACACAAAAGATCAAATACCTATTTAGCTGCTCCCCCGCCCCCCATATCGCTAAGGCAATGTCAGGGCGTTTCATTGACTATGCATTTTCGACTCTATTCACCTAGTGCTACGTAGGCCAACTATTTGAATATCGCCACCCTAAAAGCATATATATTGACGCCTTTTGAATAAACTCTCCCTCTTCGACTGACCAGGAAGATCGTGAGTGCGTCTTTGCTTGCTGCGTCTTTCTCTGTCCCCCTTCTCTCTCCCTCCCCTCAGGTGTAGGACCTGCCGGCGAAGGCGTGTCCTATAGGAGGCGCGCCTGGAGCCGGCAGCCGGCCGGTCGGGCCGCCGGCAGCGGGGAGATGGAGGCCCCCGGAGCCGGCATAGGCACACTGGAGCCTGGCGAGTCCCGTGCTGCCGCAGGCAGCCGACCGGGGACACGTTCTGGCTGGGAACACGCCCGGACCTGGCGTTTGTTTCAGACAGAATCCAGCAGCATGTAAACAGAACACTATCTTATGACCTTTTGGGGTTTATCCCAGGAAGACAAGGCTGGTTTAACTAAAAAAATTAATTCCTGTAATTCACTACATATACAAATTAGGCAAGCTGGCTTTTCTATAAAGACAGAGCATTACATAGTCATTAAAAATATTGCTGAATTTCTACATATTATCCTAAAGAGACAATTTTCATATATTGTTGGGTGATAAAGGAGAAAAGCAATAAAGTATATACAAAATACAAGCTTTTGAGTTAGTAATTATTGCTATTGTTAATTTACAAATAATATGTACATGGAGGAGCTGTCTCTCTTTCACCATACAGGTGTATTTTAGCAATTTTAAGAATAATCATTTCTAAAGGATCCAAAATGATTCACACATTAAGCATTGCCTGTATGGCATGACTAAAATTTAATCTTTTAAATAATATTTATTTATTTTCATTGGAGTTCACAAAGAAAGAATTCATGTTTCTAAAATTAAGGGCAGATAATCGATATAGAGAAAGAAAGCAATATTTCCTTAAGTTTATATGAACAAATGTGATTTGCTTCTCAGGGGAGTTCATTCTGTCTTATCAGGTACTGATAGCTGGTAAATAAGCCAGACAGGGCAACTGGGTGGCTCAGTCGGTTAAAGGTCCGACTTCTTTTCAGGTCATGATCTTGCAGTTTGTGAGTTCGAGTCCTGCATCAGGCTCTGTGCACAGAGCCTGGAACCTGGAGGCTCCTTTGGATTGTGTCTTCTTATCTCTCTGTCCTTCTCTTGCTTATGAGCACACTCTCTTTCTCAAATAAGTAAATAAGCATTTAAAAAGTAGTCCAGAAAAAATGAAAGCAACTAATTTATGCACTAATCTGAGCATTTTCTATGCAGTAGCTCATTTAATTTTTCTGTGTTCTGACAACAACCCTAATGTTATTATACCTATTTTACAAATGTAGAAAGTGAGGCACAGAGAAACTTATCAACTTGCACAAAGTCCTGTGGCAAGTAAAATGGAAAAGCTAGGATTTCAATCTAGCCAGGTGTTCCTGACCCTACAGTGAAAGCAAAGCTGATAGTTAGATATGACTATGAAAAGTATTTTATCTAGGATATTCCTATGACTTTGGCAATTTAAGAATATGTGTGTCCTCAAACTGTAAAGACTAAAGTGTGTTGTTTTTAACTATAATACCCTTTGAACACATCTACCCAAGTATTTATTTGATTGAGAACAGTATTGACAGTATTTGCGAAAGGGAGTTGTTAAAGGAAGGATGAACGTGAGGTGCTATGCTTGAGGGAGGCAGAAATGAAAGAAAACAGTTTCTTTAGGAAGAAATTCATAGGAACTCCATGACAGCAAGGGCATATTATAGATTCTCAACTCTCCCAAGGGATCAGGACTGAAACCTTTCAAACACCTCCATTCTGGAATATCACCGTGGCCTATCCTTAGTTGAGGCAACCAACACTTCAAAGTGACTTCAGACACTAGAGGAGTTGATGAAGTCATAGTAACTGGGCCAGCGCTGAAGTTGGAATGGGGATACAGAGGCAAACCATCAGGGGTTCAGCTCACAGCAATTCCCTGTCAAAGATGTCTTGCTGCTCCCCAAGGCATCTGTGAAAGTTTTATTCAGAATCTCTTAGGCATCAGGAATGTCCTGGCTGCAGTAACATCACTGGGTGAATTTCACTTTTCAGAACCATGAGGTATGAATCAACATTAAATATGAGTATTACACTGGGTGTGTGTCCAAATTAAATACTGAGATTATATCATGAGATAGGGGTTATTCTTTCCCTAAGATTCTGTTCAACCTTCAGGTTTCAGCATAAATGCTACTTCCCATGATTTCCTTCACAATGTTTATTAAAGTTTGTAATTATTGTATCGTCTGTCTTATTCATTATTGTTCACTTCTTTATTATGTGTTGTCTTTGCACCAGAAACCAGGAAACCTGCCAGTCTTATTCAGCACTGAATCCTCCTAAAAGTGTCTACATCCTAGATCTGTGCCATGGGAAAAGGAGGAGCTTAACAATGAATGAATGAACGAACAAGGAAGAAAAAAAAAAGCAAAGGTTAAATGTGGATTTAAGGAGGGCTGCCTGGGTGACTCAGTTGGTTAAACATCCAACTTTGATTCAGGTCACTATCTTGTAGTCTCTGAGTTCCAGCGCCATGTCAGGCTCTGTGCTGACAGCTCAGAGCCTGGAGTCTGCTTCAAATTCTATGTCTCCCTCTCTCTCTGCCCCTCCCCCTCTCATGATCTGTCTCTCCCGCAAAAATATTTAAATGTCTGTTGCCGTATATCGAATTTTTGAAACTGGAAAGATCAAGGGTGTACATTCTGAAAACTGTGTATACAAGTCAAACTCTAGTATATTTCAGAATTATTTGTCCATTCCCAGACTCTACTATGTCAATAATACATTCAACTGAAATGAACATCAGAAAAAGCGTCAGGGGACCTAGAATCAAACCCTGACTCTACAAAGACTCTATAAATCTGGGCAAGATATTTCTCTTTGATGTGCCTCTCTGCATGAGCAATATGAAAGGAACAGCCCAAATTAAGTTTGACTTCCTTTCCTGCTGTGGCATTATGTAATTCTATGGGTTCATACATATTTGAGCACTATGTGAGGCCTTGCCTGGAATACAAAGAACTGTAATTTATAGACCTTTTCCTTAAATAGGAAGAAAATAAGTAATATAATAAATAACAAAGCCAAATGAAAAGTTATGGTCACCACATATCTTGGATTCTAAGACGAACATCTTTCCTTCCACATCCAATGTTTTAGAAATTGAGACCTATCTTATGATTAATGTTAAAAAAGAAAATTTCAGGGGTGCTCGGGTGGCTCAGTTGGTTAAGCATCCAACTCTTAATTTCGCATCAGGTCATGATCTCACAGTTTTTGAGTGGAAGGCCCATGTTGGGCTGTGTGCTCAGAATGTGGAGCTGGTTTGGGATTCTCTCTCCCTCTCTCTTTGCCCTTCCTCTGCTAGTATATGCTCTCTTTCTCTCTCTCAAAATAAATAAATACTTTTTTAAAAAAGTTCAAGGAAGAAGAATAAATTGTGATATAGTTATGTTCCCTTGCAATATTAAGTGAACAGATCCATTTCTAGAAGGTACACGTCAGGTAGTGTGATCACTTGAATTTTACCTACAACTAACTAGGACACCTGACAGTTGCCTATAATGTCGTCTAAAGTGATAATACTGTGATGTACTACTGAAACAAAAATTGATTGAATAAATCAAGAAATGTTGTCAACATAGCAGGCAACACAATGGCAGTACAGTCTACTGAATTTGACAGGAGAACTCAGAGGAGTTCAAAGTGAGGAAAGGTTGGCATGTTTGATTTATTTATCTTGAAAGGCTATTATGCAGTTGCTGAACACTTATCCATCAAAAGTCCCTCCCGCTTTTAAGAGAAGCTAAATATATAATTAAATATAAGGGGAAGCGAAATGATAAGCCCAAATAGAACAACGTGGATGGAGCTAGAGACTATTATACTACATGAAATAAGTCAGTCAGAAAAAGACAAATATCATATGATTTCACTCATGTGGAATTTTAGAAACAATACAGATGAACACAGAGAGGGGAATAAAGAGGCAGACCAGAAAACAGACTCTTAAAGCTAGAGAACAAACTGACAGTTGATGGAGAAAGGTGGGTGGGGGACAAGTTAGATGGGTGATGGGGATTAAGGAGGGTACTTGTGAGAAGTACCAGGTGTCATATGTAAGTGATGAACCAATGAATTCTACCCCCGGAACTAATAATACACACTATGTTAACTAACTGGAATTTAAATAAAAACTTGGAAAAAATGCAGAAGAAACCCCAGTAATGCTTCAATAAGACTCAAGGTTATTGTGTTGGAAAACAGGTCAGTGGTTGCCTGGGGAGAACTACTGTAGGGGAAGGGAGGAAGGAATGACAAAGGAGTACAAGGAAACCTTAAGGGCAATGAATATGCTCATTATCTTGACTGTAGTGGGAATTTCATGCGTATATGCATACTTCGAAACAATCAGTTTATTCGCCTTACATATGAGCATTGCAGTGTATTGCAATTATGCCTCCAAACACTGAAATGGGGCTTAGTTTGTCAATGACAAAGATACCACGGAGATCAGTCATGAGAAAGGATTATCAAGGGCAGCAGGACATGAAATGCCATGCCAAAGTGACTCAAGATAATCCTCAGGCTCTGAATAACATGTAAATATCATTACCACCTTAATCATCAACATTAGCCTTTATTAACTGCTTACTCCGCACAGAGCAGCCACTCTACAGACAAGTTTACTTATGTTATCTCATTTCATCCGCACAACTACCCTAGGGTTTATCTTACTATTATCCGAATTTTAGTGAGAGAGGAAGCAAGCTATATAAGGGTTAAAACTTGACCTGGGCTCACAGAATGAGGAAAAACCATATTTAAGATTTGAACCAGTCAGAATCTGTGTTCTTAAACCATTAATCTAGGTGCTCAGCACTGGGAATAAGATATTTAAAGGTTGTTATGAGATTGGGTTTTTCATATTTGTACTGAAGGACAGAGTAAGTAATAATGATATTTCTTAAGAAGTTCTGTATCTTGAAGGGCCTGCATAAATACATCAAATCTGAAGAAATAACAACTATTGGGAAGGATGTGGAGAAAAAGGAACTCCCATGCACTGTTGGTAGACCTGTGTGCCAACATGTACTGTAAACTGGTACAGCCATTATGGAAAATAATGCAGAGATTCCTCAAAAAATTAAAAATAGAACTATCCTATGATCTGGAAATTCCCCTATTGGGTAGTACACACAGAAAACAAAAACACTAACTCAAAAAGATACAGGCATCCCTATGTTTATTGTAGAATTATTTAAAATAGCCAAGATATGGAAGCAATCCAAGTGTCTATCACGGAATGAATGGATAAAGAAGATGTTGTGTGTGTGTGTGTGTGTGTGTGTGTGCACACTCACACAATGGAATATTACTCAGCCATAAAATGAATGAGATCTTGTCATTTGCAAACACATGAATGGATCTAGAGAGTATTGCAGTAAGTGAAGTAAGACAGAGAAAGACAAATACCTTATGATTTCGCTTATATGTGAAATCTAAAAAGGGAACAATAGACACAGAGAACAAACTGATGATTGCCAGAGGGGAAGGAGGTGGGGGATGGGAAAATGGGTGAAGGAAACTGGTAGATACAGTCTTCCAAGCAATGGAATGAATAAATTATAACAATAAAAGGCTCAGCATAGGGAATATTGTCAGTGATGTTAGAATAGCATTGTATCGTGACACATGGTAGCTACACTTATGGTGAGCAGAGCAGAATGTACTGACTTCTTGAATCACTCTGTTGTACACTTGAAACTAACATAACATTGTGCGCCAACTGTATTTTGATAAAAAAAAAGACACAGGAGATTAAAATATGTAAGCATTTATATACCAAGTCTGCGGCCTACTGTAGGGTAACCACAAATTGAAAGTCTATCTTGAAAATAGTACTTGGTGACTCTGGACGGGTCTGTGGTTTGAGCAGTATGCAGTTAGGGTTCCCATTGTGAACAAGGGGACGGCTGCCTAAATTGTTCTTTAGTTATTTCATGACTTTTTAAAGAAAGGGGTGGTGAATCGAAGAGTCTAGAGGGATTTGGTAACACTGAACATTGGTGCTAAGGAATCAAACGGATGGGCATTTGGTTGTCACCTCAGTCTCTTCCTAGATGACAACCTTGGACAATTTAACAACCCTCTGTAACTTTCCAGTTTCCTCATCTGTAAAATGGTGATAAAAACCTACCAGATAGTACTGTTGCAAAGATTAAAGAATATAAGGTATGTAAATGACTCAATGTAATTCCTGGCACGGAATAAAATCTTTCAATATGTGATAGGAAATATGGTTAAATTTTGATCCACCATTTCTGCAGAGTCAGAGGTTCTTAGGCTGGGGAATGTGAGCCTTAGGGAATTTTGGATTGGGCTTGCGGGGCTCTGTGAGTATTCTAAATCATGTGTGAATATGTGAGTCTTCCCTACGTGACTGTTTGGGAAACAGGTACATAGTATTCAACAGATTCTCAAAGTGTTGGGAGTGCAAGGGAAAAAACCCATAAAGCTCCTCAGAAATATCTGAACTTCACCTGCTACTCAGAGGCCTTTGATCATGGACCTAAGTTTTCCCCTTCCCTCTCTAGAGAGGACAGGTGAGCAGGAGAGCAAATGCTTCTTCGTCTCAGGGGCAAGGTGCTGAACCTACGGAGCTAAGAGTCACAGTCCCTGGAGTTGTGGCCTGCCGTCTGCTTAAATCTGCCTACTTGATTTCACCCCCCACTCTTAGCACCTGTAGCTGCAAGTGAAGGGTCCAGGAGATACAATACAAATCGTCCACCAGGTTGCTGTGTGAGTGTGAAAGGCAGGGCCAGGGGCTCATAGAGCTCAGAAGGCTCTGCTGGCCTGTGCCCTTACATCGTGCCCTTCTACACCCGAGAATTACACAGTGCACGGCATATGCCTCGGGCTGTATTTTATGTGCATTTGAATCACCTGGTGATCTTGTAAAAATGTTGACTCTCATTCAGTAGGTCCTGGGGGGTGGGGCTCAGATTATGTATTGCTAGCAAGTTCTCAGTTACCACACTTGGGAGAGTGAGGCTCAGTTAAACTCTTCATGTATTAATTTACTTGCCTGTCTCATCAGTTGGTCTCTGGGCAAACGGAAGGCAGAGAAAGGGCCTTATGTGAGTCTGTCTCCCCAGGGTTTAGTACAGACAGGACATATACAGGCTGAAAATAAAAGTTTAATGTGTGAATGAATGACTGTGAGGAGGCGGTGGAGAAAGACTTGTAACCACAAAATATGCATCTTTTTAAAAAATTATTTTTGAGAGACAGAGAGTGCAAACAGGAGGGGCAGAGACGATCTGCAGCCTTTTGTGCTGACAGCAGAGGGCTCGAACCCAAGAACCATGAGATCATGATCTGAGCTGAAGTCGGATGCCTAACCAAATGAGCCACCCAGGTGCACCCAAAATACATTTTGGCCTAAGGATTATTTAAGGCCAAGTCTAAGAAACAGCAGACACAGGAGAAGTTCTGACAATTAAGCACAAGTTGCGTTTTCATAAGAGACATTTACATTTATAAGGGAACGCTCCACTGGTAAGGCTGAATTTCTACAAACTCTTAGTAGTGGAGGAGGTGATCAACTTAAATCTTTGTAACCACCTTACCCTTGTTTAGTGTGTTTTGACTCCTAATCTCTATGACTGGCTTCCCACTCAAATATCTTTCTTTTGTCTTACCTGGAGATGGGATTTAAGGTGGGGGCAAGGACCATTTCTGGGATTTACTCCATTTACCCGGGTCTCCCTCATGTATATACGGGAGGCTCTGTGCTATTAAACTTTTGCTTGTTTTTCTCCTGTTAATCTTTTATTACTGAAGGAGGGAATCTCAGCCAAGAACGTAGAAGGATAAAGGGAAAACTATTTTTCCTCCTCTATATAAGTGAATGAATCAAACAGATCCTAGAAAAGAAAGGAGCTTTTCCCTAGGGGGCATGAAGGTGGCTCAGTTTGTCCCAACTGGACACATTTTCCAGCTACCTTTCTGTCTCTAAGATAAAAGTCCCCTTCCTTTCTGGGGCTCAAGGAAGTATCCGTCTCCTGAGCCAGCCAAAGAGATAAAAGAGAAATCACCACTCTAACCACTAATAAAGATACTTAGGTTTGTCAGACACCAATTTTGAGTGAATAAGAACATTTACTATATAACAAAATTAACCATGCAAACCCTGCCCTGAGAGAGTAAAAATCTACAGGACAAAGATGCTCACAAGGGCCATTTTATATGCCTGATTTTAGCATATGCCATTCTTTGACATGCATTACAAGGTTTAACCCATGCAGTTATTTTACCACTAATGCATGAAAAAATAAAGACTCAGGAAAGAAGAAAGAATGTCTTGGGAAAGTGCTTCACTGAGGCAGACACGAAGCATGGTTGAAAACCCCCATCAACTTGTCACTTCTATTACACCGGGTGGAAACAGCTATAACCCCAGGTGTGACCACACATTACCTTTCCTGTTCAGAGTCACCGCTGCATTTACTTGCGAGCTGACCATTTTGTACACAGAGAGACAGAGCATGTGAGTGCCTTCAGTCAGAACGCTGTGTGCCCAAGATGTCACGCTATTTCATCAGGCAATGATGAATCACGTTGGAGTTCTCACGTCTACTTTCCCATGACCTCTGAGCAACAAGTGAAAGCCCAAGAACAATCCTGGGCTTTCGATTTCCCTAACAAAGCAACAGAGGGCCCAGATTAAACTGGTCACTTGGAAACTTAAAAGGAACCACCATTTGTCACCGTGGAAGAGGGCAAGCTGATAAGTGGGCAGTGAATAATCACAAGACAATTCACCGATTAAATGTGTAGCCATTGTAAATGTAGGTCCAAATTCCTGGAAGGAAAGAAATGCAGACCCTTGAATTCAGCTGAGTCTGCCTGTAAGTTCAGTATTTTCAAAGAATGTAAAATCGCAAAGGCAAATTTGAGGAAGCACTTATAAAACACGGGATATGTGGGGGAAAGCCATATTTTAGCCGAAGTTGTGAATGCAGTTAGTCTCCTAAATGTGGTCTTGATTGTTGCAATCCACCAGTTACTACCATTCTAAAAACGTCTACAAAGGCTGGAAAAGCAAACCATCTTCACCAGCATGTCAGCCCTGGCTCAAGGTGTGGTGACGGTGATAAAGAGGACAGCTGATGGCAAGTAATTTGCCGTCAGCCAGGTACTTGAAACATTCTTAACATATTAAAGTGTTTACTCAAAACAATATAAAGTAAATAATTAACCTCATTTTAACTGATGAGGAATACAAAGCATATAGAGTTTAAATAACTTGCTTAAATTTACAGAGCTAGTTCGGGTAATCTGGTCAAATTTGAGTCTCAAATCGGTGCTTCCTCCTCCCCCAAGTTTTATCGACATATAATTCATATATAACATTATTCAATGTTAAGATGTACAATGTGTTGATCCGAAACACTGAAATATTGTGATATGAGTATCACTATAGTAACTAAACCTTTGTCATATAATTAGCATTTTTTTGTGGTGACAGCTTTTGAGATCTATTCTATTAGTAATTTTCAAGTATGTAATACAGTATTGTTATTGATAATCACAATGTGCATTCAATCTCTAGAACTTAATCATTTAAAAAAATTTTAATGTTTTATTTATTTATGAGAGAGACAACATGAGCAGGAGAGGGTCAGAGAGGGAGACACAGAATCTGAAGCAGTCTCCAGACTCTGGACTGTCAGCACAGAGCCTGATGTGGGGCTCAAACCCACAAACCCTGAGATCATGACCTGAGCTGAAGTCAGACGCTTAACCAACTAAGCCACCCACATGCCCTGAACTTAATCATTTAGTTGTACTCCTTAACTACTATCTTTCCATTTTCCCTATCTCTCTTCATGCCCAAATCCTGGTTACCCCTGTTCTACTCAGTTTCCATGACTTTGGCTTTTTTAGGTTCCACATATAAGTGATATCATATAGTATTTGTCTTTTTCTGTTCGCCTTCTTTCACTTAGCATAATGCATTCAAATCCGTTCATATTGTCATAAATTGCAGAATTTCTGTCCTCACAGCTAAGCAATTTGATGCCCTTTATTCAAGAGGACACAATTCATGGACTAAAGGAGTACAATGCCTCCCAAACAGTGGCACATTCCTAAGGATTTGGGACAAGATTGAATTTTTTTAAAGTTTGTTTATTTTGGGGCATGTGGGTGGCTCAGTCAGTGAAACGTTCTACTTCAGCTCAGGTCATGATCTTGAAGTTCCTAAATTTGAGCTTTGCATTGGGCTCTGTGCTGACAGCACAGAGTTTGGACCCTGCTTTGGATTCTGTGTCTCCTTCTCATTCTCTCTCTGCCCTTTCCCCACTCGTGCTTTCTCTCAAAAATGAACATTAAAAAATAAAGTTTATTTTGGGAGAGAAAAAGAGAGACAGAAAGAGAGAGCACACCAGTGAGGGGGGGACAGAGAGAAAATCCCAAGCAGGCTCCACACTATCAGCACAGAATTCGTTTAGAGCTGAAACTCACCAACCATGAAATCATGACCTGAACTAAAGTCAAGAGTCAGCTGCTTAAGTGACTGAGCCACCCAGGCACCCGTGGGCCAGAATGAGTTTTGTAGACTGTTATAAAAGGCAAAAAGGAAAATGAGTCTTTGGCTAGGAGGTTGGGGATTTCCTTTTAAGGCTAGCAGGTTGGTTTTCTAGGGTCAGGTAAGCTAGCTAAAGAGTTAGAGCATTGTGATGGGTGTGTGTTAAGAGATATGTCTCCCTGTCAAGGAAACCTAAGTGCAGACTAGATTAGGTTTAGATCTATGGGGCATGCTGGGCCATGGGGGTGGCCTCCATTTTGCGTCTCAAATATATGAATTAACTTTATATATTTCTATCTGTACCTATATTCATGTATCTATAGATGTATCTCACCTCTTCTTTTTCCATTCATTTGCTGATAAACTTATCATGTTTCCATATCTTGGCTGTTGTGAATAATGCTTCAATGAACATGGGAGTCCCCCATCGCTTTTAATTCCTCCTAGCGTTGATAATGATGACGCCAGCACACTAAAACGCTATACTTGCACGGCACTGCAGAATCCAGAGTATTAAACTATCTATAAAGAAACCTGCCTGGTTCTAATATTCCTGAGACTATGAGCCAACCACTGCTTCAAAAGGTTGATGAGCAGTTCAGTCCATTGCAAGATATCAGTTAAATAATGAGTGCCTAGCAAGTCCTTATGGAGACACAGTTGAGGAGAGGGAGTAATGAGGAAAGTAGTAAAACACAGAATGTGGTCCCTCTCCTCACGTCCTATCTTTTAAAAGATAGGTTTGAACCAAAAATGCTTGAACCCTGAAAGGCCTCACCAAGAGCACCACATGGGAAGCCCAGAGTGATGGTGGTGATTTTTGCTGCCCAGCACCCTTTCACCTTCCCACTGCTAACAGCACCCTGAACTTCTTTTGAAGCGTCTTATTTCCTGTTTCTCTATGATGCCCAGTGTTGTTTTGATAACAAGGGGCAGGCAAGTGGCCTGAGTGATGCTTGGAGTTACCCTCTTGGGAATTCAAATTTTGAGAATTGTGCAAACACACACACACACACACACACACACACACACACCCCTACCTCAACATCAACACCAAGTGCATACTCATTTGGAGAAGCTGTTGATTTGATTCTGCTTCCTGAATGTTCAGATCTTAATACTACCCCGGTTTGTGCCCTCCCGAGTCTCCTACTTCAGTGTTGCTTAGATCCTGTATGATCTGTACGCCTCAACAAATTCATGTTAGCCTAAGTTGCCCACTTTCTGCTGCCTGTACCCATATAACCCTAAATAGTACACCAAGACTATTACACTCAATTATTGTAGACAATAGTTAATATTAAACTACATATATCTCAAGTCACTTTACAGAAGCACTCTGTTGGTCACAAAGGGCAGTGATTAGGTATGATTTACTGATGAAAGTAAATGTGGCCTATTTTTTTAAAGACAGATACCACTAAAAATGTTCCTCAAACTTTCTCTGCAGTCATTTCATTAACTGCACAAAGCACTGAATTAACAATCAGAAGTCCTTACTGCTAGACCTCATTTAGCCACACCAAGGCTGTGTATCCTTGGACAAATTACTTTCCCTCTCTGAGCTTATTTCATATCTGTAAAAGTAAGGATAGGAATTGTCTTTGGGTATTGAAAGATTGGAGTTTCCAAAGTTCTAAATTGAAAAAGATGCTTTGATAATTGGGGAGATGTATCTCAAGATCTCTTTTTCCTAAAAATGGGCATTTCTCTTATATGGATTGGTAAGATGGAGTTGAGTTCCATTTGACTCCTTGAGGTAGACATTGTATGATGTGAGTGTCAGGGAGGATGCGGTACCTTTCTTGTGCCTGCAGTGATCTTACCACTCAAGAGAAGAGCTCCAAAGGTCAGGATTATTGAATAGCTCTCTGTCATTTATCTGAAATGTAGTTATGGACCAAATCCAAAGAGGTCAGCAACAAATGTAATTTATTTGTTAGCCATTAATAAATGAGTTTTAGATTAATTTGGATCTTCAAGGAAACTTTGAAGAAACATTCATCACAAATTTTACTGGATTTTTTGTCGTTGGCAACTATTCAAATTTTATAGTTTCCAGGTTCAGATATATCACTAAAGAAGCATGGGGCGGGGGGTGGGGGGGGGTGAGGCTCATTTAAAATAAACAATTTGAGTCCTGCGATGTATTTATCTTTCCATCATGGTTCCTCATCTTAAATTCCTCTGACCTCCAAAAACCACAGATTTTCTAAAGTACTCCTAACCTATTTCTGCTTGCTCTACAGTTCACCCCTTTTGTAATTTAATGACATCATTTTTTGGCCTTGTGGTCAGTAGCATTGAGCTAAGAAAGAAGGTCAGTTCATGTGATGAAACAGTAAATACCAAAGGATTCATGCCAATTCCATCTAGAGCTAAATTCACCAGACACAATGACAATACATAATTAATGGGAAAATACTTCCTCCAAGTATTATGAAAACTTAGACACACAAACTTTAGAAACATAAGAAATACTAAGACACGACCTACATCAATGTAGTTTTTCTTACAAAACTGATTGCAGAACACATTCTTTCCTCAATTGCTATTTGAAAAAATTTTATCAGTGGCCATCAAGATTAAAATTAAATGAGATAATATATGGAAAGCCATTAGCATGATTTTGGGGCTTTTAGAACAGCTGTCAACTCTTCACCTTTGACACTGAATTTGGCACACATTATACTCACATCACATCATTTGATTTTTACTGCCTTTTAAACAGACGCTATCAGGGGTGCCTGGGTGGCTCAGTTAGTTAAGTAACCGACTTTAGCTGGGATCATTATTTCACAGCTCATGGGTTTGAGCCCTGCATTGGGCTCTGTGCTGATAGCTCAGAGCCTGGAGCTGCTTCAGATTCTGCCTCCATCTCTCCCTGCCCCCACCTTCTCTCCCTCAAAATATAAATAAATATTTAAAAAATTTAAAAAAACAGATGCTATCGTTATTGCATCTTCCTGTTAAGGAAACTGAGCCTCAGAGAGGCAGAGTACGTGCTCACAGTCACATAACCAGGGAATGGAAGAGGCAGGGTTCATGTCTAAGTCTCCTAAGGTTCATTCTTTTACCTACCCTGTCATATCATAAATTCACGGTGAATCTGAAGTAAAAACAAAGTGGACTGTGGTTTCTTGAAAACTTTGAAATGTTAGGTACTATGCCATAGGGGGGGAAAGCCATTTTTCTCCTTTTAAATGACACTGTGAGGAATCACTGATGCTACTATATATATATATGTATGTATATATACACACACACACGTATGGCATCTGATGCCTACAAGCCACCAGCTGACCTCATGATTTTGCATTTGAACTGATAGTCTGGGGTCTCACCAGTCATGCAGTTTAGAGGGGAAGAGAGGTCATTATAAAAAATGTGGGTTCATTGTCACTGAGAGGTAAAAGTTAGAGGGATTGTGACCTAAGCAAACATGTTCTTGGACAGCGATCACTGCTGGCCTTGACCAGGGATGCTTCCATAAGAGGATCCATCTGTGCTGTCTTCCCAGGTGGGGGGGTCACATATTTCTCTCCAGAGAATTTGACACAAGCCATTTGTCAGCCATGGTCACACGTGCTTGCTGTTGCCACGCTTTATCCTTTTAGTCAAAGCAATAATTTCTTGTTTTGAGAGAGCAACTGTGGGGTGCCAGGTGTTGATATTTTAGAAACAAACAGCAGTAGGGACAGCTGTGGTGGCAGATTTCAATTTCTGCAGCCAAGCTGGTGACAACATAGTATGCCCAATGAAATTAAAGAGTTTTGGATGTGAAGCCTTTGCATCTCCACAATAATGTGTGATTTGTGATGACCTTACTCAGAGGGACTCCCTCTGGAATTTACTTTCATTCTGCAGCCCAGAGCGTCAAAGAATGGCTGCACTATGGCACTTACACCTACTGAATGCTGTCAACATCCTTCAGATGCTCCCAAGTGGAAGCCCTCCGCCATGATGCCTGTTCTCATCACTACCATTTATCCAAATACACCCACTTTTGTGTCAATTCAAATTCAATGTGACATTTGCTTTCACTTTCCTTTGTGGGTCAATGTCCTGAGCCTTACAAGTACTGGCTATGGCATAATTATTACTGCTTTGGCTCATAGTCATTTGCATATTCTGATTTAATGAAGAGAATAATCCATAGAGGTTTTTATGGAATCTGTTTCTCAGGTAAAAGCAGCACAGAGCTAACAAAAATCAGTCCTCTAGATTCTTCCATAGGTAGTTAAATCAGAACATCAAATAAGATGAAATTTCAGTTCACTAGAGGAGTAGTAGGACATTACTCTGATATTTTAATAGTTCAGTCCAATGGTTTTAAGAAATGCTGTGTTCAAATCTCAGAAGAAAGATGCAAATATGCTGAAACTTTTATATATATTTTTAGGTTTTTATGGATCCATACATGGCTTTATAATGTATGCTCTAGATCCATGCTAAGAGATCTTTTTGTGATAAAAATGCTCTCTATATGTACTCTCCAATATGGCAGCCACTAGTCACGTGGTTATCAAGTAGGTGAAATGCAGAAGGTGAAAATGAAGAATTGAATTTTGAATTTAATTAAATTTCAACAGTCACATGTAGCTAGCTAGCTCTGCATTAGCAGTCATTCCCCATTTCCCCCAGTTTGCCCTAGCCCTAGGAAACCATTAATTTACTTTTTTCTTCCATATATTTATCTATTCTGAACATTGCATATAAATGGAATCATATAATATGTAATCTTTTGCTATTGGCTTCTTTAGATCATTCTTTAAGTGGTTCTTTTTTTTTTTTTTTTAAGTTTATTTTGAGAGAGAGAGAATGAGTGGAGGGGCGGGAGGGGGAGGAGAGGGAGAGAAGGAGAGAGGGAGAGAGGGAG
>PISW01015089.1:0-18342 GCA_004023785.1 Mungos mungo | reverse complement strand
AGTCTCAGCAAATTCAGAAAGACTGAAATCACATCATACATCTTTTTTGGCCATGACACTATGAAACTAGAAATCAACCACAAGAAAAAATCTGGAAAGAACATAAATATATGGAAGTTAATTAACATACTACTAAACAATGAGTGGGTCAGCAAAGAAATCAAAGAGGAAATAAAAATACACATGGAGACAAATAAAAATGAAAACACAATAGTCAAAAACTCTTTGGGATAAAGGGGGAAAGAAAACTGTTCTAAGAGATTATTTCTTATCTCAAGAGTCAAGAAAAATCCCAAATAAACCAAACCTTACACCTAAAGGAATTAGAAAAAGAAGAACAAACAAAACCCAAACCTAGTAGAAGGAAGGAAATAATATATATTAGAGGAGAAATAAATTAAATAGAAACTAAAATGAACAAATCAAGAGACTATAGATGCTGGCGAGGGTGTGGAGAGATGGGCACTCTCCTACACTGTTGGTGGGAATGTAAACTGGTGCAGCCTCTCTGGAAAACAGTGTGGAGGTTCCTCACAAAACTATCCATAGAACTCCCTTATGACCCATCAATAGCACTGCTAGGCATTTACCCAAGAGATACAGAAATGCTGATGCATAGGAGCACATGTACCCCAATGTTCATAGCAGCAATGTCAACAATAGCCAAAACATGGAAAAAGCCTAAATGTCCATCACCTGATGAGTAGATCAAGAAGATGTATATATACACAATGGAGTACTACTACATGGCAATGAGAAAGAATGAAATATGGTCATTTGTAGGAAAGTGGATGGACCTTGAGGGTGTCATGCTAAGCGAAATAAGCCAGGCAGAGAAGGACAGAAACCATATGTTTGCACTCATAGGTCTAACAGGAATACAGGAGAAACCCAAAGGAGGACCAGGGGGAGGGGAAGAGGGAAAGAGTTGGGGAGAGAGAGGGACACAAAACCTGAGAGACTATTGAATGCTGAAAATGAACTGAGAGTTGAAGGGGAAGGGGGAGGGGGGAAAAGAGGTGGTGGTGATGGTGGAGGGCACTTGTGGGGAAGAGCACTGGGTGTTGTATGGAAACCAATTTGACAATAAACTATTTAAAAAAATGATAATTTCCTTGGATGAATATGTGATCAGCATGTCATACAAGTAATCCTGGAGAATATTGAATACTATTAAGGTCCTGTTTGCAAACATTGTGTGTGATTAGGCAAGGCTGTTGAGGTACCCCAACATAGCTAGGTGAGGTGTACTGTGCCCCTCTGGAGATAAAAATAAACTGTGGCCTACAGACTGTTGTTATAGGCAAAGAACAGAACAGCCCAGCATACAGTAGCAAAATATTTATTAACTGCTGATTGGATATAAGAATGTGCTGGGGTGCCTGGGTGGCTCCGTTGGTTAAGCGTTTGACTTCGGCTCAGGTCATGAGCTCATGGTTCATGGGTTCGAGCCCCGCGTTGGGTTCTGTGCTGACAGCTCAGAGCTTGGAGCCTGCTTCAGATTCTGTGTCTCTCTCTCTCTCTCTCTTCCCCTCCCCTTCTCTTTTTTTTTTAAATAATAGTTTATTGTCAAATTGGTTTCCATATAACACCCAGTGCTTCTCCCCACAAGTGCCCCCCACTATGACCATCACTCCCTCCCTCCCTCCCCCTCCCCTTTCAGTCCATGGTTCCTCTTCAGTATTCAGTAGTCTCCCTTGATCTGTGTCCCTCAATCGTCCCCGCTCTCTTTCCCCCTTCCTCTCCCCATGGTCCCCTGCCAGGTCTCTCCTGTTATGCTAAGCGAAATAAGTCTGGCAGAGAAGGATAGATACCATATGTTTGCATTCATAGGTCTAACAGGAGACCCCTCCCCTTTTCATGCTCTGTCTCAAAAATAAATAAACTATTAAAAAAAAAAACAAGAATGTGCTGTGAGCCACCATACATTCTTTCCAACTCTAATAACAGAAGAAACTGAACCGTTAAATGAAGAATGACAATCAGTCCTACTTTATGTAGATCTCATGTAACAAGTTTCAATCCTAAAGGACTCTGTTTTAATTTACATTTGGCTGTATTAACTATTTAACTGGGAGGGTCTAAAGGGTCTTATTTTGCCAAGTCAATTTATAAATGCTAAAGATTTTTTTCCTTTTTTCCCCATGTTTTGGCTATTATGAATAATGTTGCAATAAACATGGGAATGAAGATATCTCTTTAAGAATCTGCTTTCATTTTTTTGGTATAGATGCAGAAATGGGATTGCTATATCATATAGTAACTCTTTTTCATTTTTTTGAGGAACCTCCATACTGTTTTCTCTAGTGGATTTGCCAACTTATATTCTCATCATCAGTGCACAATGGATTCCCCTTTCTCCACATCCTAGTCAACACCTGGTATCTCTGGTCTATTTGATGACAACCATTCTAATAGGTGTGAGGTGATATCATGGTTTGCATTTCCCTGATGATTACTGATGCTGAGAATCTTTACATGTACCTGTTGGCCATTTCTATGTCTTATTTAGAAAAATATCAATTCAGATTTTTCTGCCCATATTTTAATTGTAATGTTTGGTTGTTTTGATATTGGGTATAATTTCTTAATATATTTTTATATTAATCCCAGCACAAATATATGATTTGCAAATATTTTCTCCCTTTCAGTAGGTTGCTTTTTCATTTTGTTGATTATTTCTTTTGCTGTGCATCTTTTTAGTTTGATTTAGCCACACTTTTTAATTTTCATTTTATTATTGTTTTTAAAGTAGGCTCCTCACCCAACATG
This sequence comes from Mungos mungo, assembly GCA_004023785.1. Classification (NCBI taxonomy): domain Eukaryota; kingdom Metazoa; phylum Chordata; class Mammalia; order Carnivora; family Herpestidae; genus Mungos; species Mungos mungo. The sequence goes on along the minus strand of PISW01015089.1, from coordinate 15,570 downwards.
GGGCTTTAACTCATGACCCTGAGGTCAAGAGTTGCATGCTCTACCAACTAACCCAGCCAAGGGCCCCTACCCACACTTTTTAAATTTTTTTGCCTTTGCTTTTGATGTCCTATCCAAAAAATAACTGCCAAAAACAAGGAGCTTTTTCTATAATTTTCTTCAAGAGCTTTGAAGTTTCAAGTCTTACACTTAACTCTTTAACCCTTCTCAAGTTAATTTTTGTGAGTGGTTTCAGATAAGGGTTTAATTTCATTTTTCTGCATGTGTTTATCTAGTTTTCATTTATTGAAAAGATTGTCCTTTCCTCTGAGTATTCTTGGTAGTTTGTCAAATATTAGTTGACTTTATATGTGCTGGTTTATTTCTAGGCTTTCTATATCTTATTCAATCAGTCTATATACAAGGCTCAAACTCACAAACTGTGAGATCATGACCTGAGCCGAAATCAGTAGTTGGACACTTAACCAACTGAGCCACTCAGTGCCCCTGGATGAGCTAGATCTCTCTCTCTCTTTTTTTTTTAAAAAGGATGTTAGCCTTTAGCTTATACTAAAAACCTGTAATTATCAAGACAGTATGGTATTGGTACAAAAGCAGACACACAGACCTGTGGAATAGAATAGAGAACCCAGAACTGGACCCACAAATGTATGTCCAATTAATCTTTGACAAAGCAGGAAAAAATATCCAAAGGAAAAAAGACTGCCTCTTTAGCAAATGGTGCTGGGTGAACTGAAAAGCAACATGCAAAAGAATGAAGCTAGACCACTTTATTACCCCATACACAAAAACAAACTCAAAATGGATGAAGGACCTGAATGTGAGACAGGAAACCATCAAAACCCTCGAGGAGAAAGCAGGCAACAGCCTCTTTGACGTCAGCCGCAGCACTTTCTTACTCACCACTACTCCAAAGGCAAAGGAATTAAAAGCAAAAATGAACTACTGGGACCTCATCAAGGTAAAAAGCTTCTGCACTGAAAAGGAAACATTCAACAAAAGGAAAAGGCAACAGACAGAATGGGAAAATATATTTGCAAATGACATATTGGATAAAGGGCTAGTATCCAAAATCAGTAAAGAACTTTAACACCCAAAAAACAAATAACCCAGTGAAGAAATGAGCAAAAGACAGGAATAGACACTTCTCCAAAGAAGACATCCAGATGGCCAACAGACACATGAAGAGATGCTCAATGTCACTCATCATCAGGGAAATATAAATCAAAACCACACTGAGATACCACCTCACTCCGGTCAGTTAACAACTCAGGAAACTATGGATGCTGGCAAGGATGTGGAGAAACAGGAACCCTCTTGCACTGTTGGAGGGGATGCAAACTAGTGTAGTCACTCTGGAAAACAGTGTGGTGGCTCCTCAAAAATTTAAAAATAGAACTACCCTATGACCCAGTGAGAGCACTACTAGGGATTTATCAAAGGATACAGGAGTGCTGATGCATAGTTGCACATGTACCCCAATGTTTATAACAGTGCTTTCAACAACAGCCAAATTATGGAAAGAGCCATAAATGTCCATCAACTGAGAATGAATGAAGAAGATGTGATTTATGTATACAATGGAATACTACTCGGCAATGAGAAAGAATGAAATCCTGCCATTTGCAGCAATGTGGATGGAACTGGAAGGTATTATGCTGAGTGAAATAAGTCAGAGGAAGACAGATATCATATGTTTTCATTCATATGTGGAACTTGAAAAACTTTCCATGGTGGATAGGAAGGGGAAACAAATAGTTACAAACAGAGAGGGAGGGAGGTGAGACATAAGAGACTCTTAAATACAGAGAACAAACTGAGGGTGGAGGATAGGGGGAAATGGACGATGGGCATTAAGGAGGGCAACTATTGAGATGAACACCAGGTGTTGTATATAAGCGATTAACCATGGGAATCTACTCCAAAAACCAAGAGCACACTTTACACACTGTGTTTTAGCCAATTTGACAATAAATTATATATATTTTTAAATTTTTAAATTTCTTAAAATTTATTTTTGAAAGAGAGAGAGATAGCTTGAGCAGGGGATGGTCAGAGAGAGAGGGAGACACAGAATCTGAAGACAGGCTCCAGGCTCTAAGCTAGCTGTCAGCACAGAGCCCGATGCAGGGCTCAAACCCACGAACCGTGAGATCATGACCTGAGCCAAAGCCAGACGCTCAACAGACTGAGCCACCCAGGTCCCCCAATATATTAAAAAAAATACACTTATCTTGATGAGCACTGAGTAATATATAGAATTTTTGAATCATTATATTGTACACCTGAAACTAATATAACACTGTATGTTAACTATACTGGAATCAAAATAAAATGTAAATTAAAAAAATTGATTGTAATAAAGAACCCACTTGTTCATGACAAAGGATGGATGGGAGGGAGGGAGAGGAAGGAAGGAAAGAAGGAATTTTCCAGGAAAGAAAAAAATGAAAAAGAGTGAAGAAAGGCTATGTGAATTAGGGAATATCATCAAGACAAATAATTTACATATCATTGGAGTCCCAGAACAGAGAAATGGGCAGAAAGTATATTTAAAGGAATAATGGATTGGGGGAGGTGCCTGGGTAGGCTCAGTTGGTTAAGTGTTCAACTCCTGGTTTCAGCTCAGGTCATGATCTCATGGTTTGTGAGTTTGAGCCCCACATCAGGCTCCATGCTGACAGTGCAGAGCCTGCTTGGGATTTCTATCTCTCCCTCTCTCTCTCTGCACCTCTCTCTCAATTAAATAAATAAACTTAAAAATAATCAAGAAATAATGGGTGAGATCTTTCAAATCTGAGGAGAAATTTGGACACATAAGTTCATTAAGCTCATAGGTTTCCAAATAAATTCAACTCAAAGATATCTTTATTAAGATTCATTGTAATAAAACTGTCCATTATTAAAGACACAGAAAAGATTTTAAAAGTAGAAAGAGAAAATAATTCCTCACATACAAGAGAACCCCTATAAGGCTATTAGTGGGTTCCTCAGCAGAGACCTCGCCAGCCAGGAAAGTGGGAGATAATATATTAAAAATACTGAAAGAAGAAAGCCTGCCCACCAAGAATATTTTAGTTGGCAAAACTGTCGTTCAGAAACAAAAGAGACAAAGATTTTCCCAAAGAGAAACTGAAGTTGTTTATCACTTGCCTTACAAAAAATGCTGAAAGTAGTTAAGCTGAAATGAAAGGATAATTAATAACAAAAAAAACATATGAAAATATAAAGCACTGGTAATGGTTTGTATAAAGTCAAAATCAGAATAGTGTAACACTGTAATATGATGGTATATTATCATTTAACACTGGTATAAAGGTTAAAGGACAAAGCATTAAAATAATTATAGCTATAATAATTTGTTAACAGATTCACGATATTAGAAGAAGTAAATTGTGATAAAAAACATAAAGTGTGTCAAAACAATGAAACAGAACCACTTTCTCACACCATACACAAAAATAAATTCAAAATGGATCAAAGACCTAACTGTAAGATCTGAAACCATAAAAATTCTAGAAGAGAACACAGGCAGTAATTTCTTTGATATTAGCCACAGCAACTTCTTTCTAGATATATCTCCAGAGGCAAGGGAAATGAATGCCAAAATACACTATTGAAATTACATCAAAATAAAAGCTTCTGCACAGTGAAGGAAACAATCAACAAAACTAAAAGGCAACCTACAGAATTGGAGGATATATTTATAATGACATATCTGATAAAGGATAGTATCTAAAATAAATAAAAACTTATCATCCTAACACCTCCAAAATAAAAAATCCATGGGCAGAGGACATGAACAAACATTTCTTTAAAAAAAAATACATACATATGGACAACAGACACATGAAAAGGTGCTCACCGTCACTTATTATTGGGGAAATGCAAATCAAAACAACAATGGCATACCACCTCATACCTATCAGAACGGCTAAAACCAACAACACAAGAAACAGCAGGAGTTGGTGAGGATGAGGAGAAAAAAGGAAACTCATGCACTATTGGTAGGAATGCAAACTGGTACAGTCACTGTGGAAAGCAGTATGGAGGTTCCTCAGAACGTTAAAAATAGATCTTAGGATCAAACAATTAACTATTATTTACACAAAGAATACAAAAATACTAATTTGAAGGGATACATGTGCCCTGATGTTTACAGCAGCATTATCTACAATAGCCAAATTATGGAAAGAGTCCAAATATCCACTGACGGATGAATGGGTAAGGATGATGTGGTATACACATACAATGGGATATTACTCAGTCATAAAGAAGAATGTAATCTTGCAATTTGCAACAATGTGGATGTAGTTGGAGTCAAAGTAATACCATAACCTAAAAAAGTATCAACCAATTATCTCCAAAAGTGTCCCAAAGTCCAATGCTAGCAGCAGGTGGGATACTTGCAATATAGGCTCTCTCACCACAAGAAAAATGGGTCAACATCTGGCAGGAATCAAGTTGGGCATGCAATGGTAGCCTCTACCTCAGAAACTTCACCAAAGTTGACTACTTTATGCCCAGCTATGAAGGTGGATGTGTTGTTGTGTCTAGTAAAATAATAAATCCAGATAACAGTGGCATTCGGGGAGTAGAAGTTCAGTGAGCAGCTTGATTCCAGTCAGTCTCATCAAGAACATGCCCTTACTGTATACATGTACATAAGTGACCCACATGGTTCTTTTCATAGCAGCAATTTGGGTTTATGGAGTTTGCATCCCCAAGGAGAAGTGCATTTAATGCGGCAGTCTATAGTTTTCCAAATGACAAATCAGGTAGCTAAGCCATTGGCTACAGTCCAAAAGTAAGTAAAAATCTAACAAAGCTCTTAAGAGGAGTACTGGACAGTGTTCTGCCCAACTGAGTGAAGTAACCACATCCATTTTTGCTTCTGCACAGCTGGCCTTTAAACTAAACAGCCCCGGTAGCCCAGTGACACCATCAGTTCTCAGCCTAGCTGAACCATCAGTGAATTCGCCCAAGCATTTAGGGCAAAGTGGATCCAGGGCTCCACTGAGACACTGGCTTTGCTTCAGTGGCAAAACAAAGGATAAGTTTTGGGCCCAAATCAGTAGCTGCTACTTTTTCATGCAAAACCAAAAAGATGCTAGGACCAAGTGAGATGCACCCCTGAACATAGTCCTACCATTTGGCCAGCAAAACCTGCTGGTTGAGGCCCCACTCAAAGCATGCTGAATGCCTAAATGAGGTATATATAGTTTCTCAAACCCAGAGTTAAAAAAAATATGCTGGTCCTCCTTTTGAGTGGTGGGTAACTGAAGAGACATTTTCTTTGACTGCCAAAGGAATCGAGTGTTGTGATTCTGTCCACGTAGACCCCAAAAAATCAATTTGCCAACAAGCCCTTGAATTTTTTAGAGTTTATCAGCCACCCTTGATGGTCAGCCAGGGCCAATAAGACTGAAGCTTTTGACTTGTCAACCAACAGAACATCTTTAGAAATAAGAGGGTAGAGGCACTCACTTAAATCCTGATCCACCCTTGTGGCAAATGACAAGGACTTCTGTAAGTGTGGGAGTACCCTGAATGGGAGAATTTCTTCTGACAATTTGTATTTACAGTATAAGCATCAATGTAATTAGTAAGCAGTGAGAGCTATGAATCAGCATAGAGGACCCTACCCATAAGGTCACTAACTTTTTTCCCTACTGCAAGTTTTGCCCAAACCCTATCAGTCGATTTCCGGTATTTTTTTCCCCTTCTGTAACCTAGATTCTGCTGCATGCTAGGGGCTACAACAGCCATAATAGCCATCAGGAGATTGTTGTTTCCAGACTGGAAGCACAGGAAAAGCAAGGATGTGAAGAAAGCTAGCCTCTGGGGGACATCTAGAGCAACTAGAAGGCTTTGTTTTCATTGTGGCCCTTTATCTTATCTCAAGGTTGGTATACCTCCTCCCTTGTGCACCTCTCTGCTTCCAGAGTGTGTCACAGGCCACAGGAGCTCAGACCCACTCACTGGTAGAAAAGTAGCAGGTAAGTAGGCACCCTGGGTAAGGAGGAAAATAATATAAACTAGGTTTGACCTTCAAGTGTCAGTGGTATGGCAACGGTAGTGTTGGCAGGGTACAACATAGCATACCAAGTGCCATCAGTCTTGTATAGTGGATATAGCTATAGTAACAATATCTAGAACAGCTGAGATATGGAAGCAATAACTGGATTCAGTTGGTGATAACTGTAAGTCTCCAAATTCAATAGCAAATCCATTGGCCATACACACAGGGTTGTGGTATTGAGATAACTGCATCTCTCACTTTCCCTGCTGCCTTATTAAGTCCTTAATGAAGGCTGTGATTTCCTTTTTCCTTTTAGGATTCTATAGCATTTCTGTTAAGGGCACAGGGAGACAAGTTGGGTGGCAATTTTACATGTCCCACCAGCACTTCTCTACAGCTCTTCCAATTCCTATGGAATTTGTGGGATGGAGACAGACAAGTATGTAACATAATAATCCCTACTACATATTCAGATATGTAAACAACAGTACATTCAATTGCCCTAAAGAGACCCATGTAGAAGGTTATATTAATTCCCTTCCCCATTCTGAACCCTGCCCAAACCCCATAAAGTTGAACCCAACTAATTCTTCCTTCCACAGGTCTGGGTAATATAGAGATTTGAACATTCCTAACCAAAAAAGCCATAAAAGATTGGGCCCTACCCTGTGAAATTCCCTAGAAAAACCTGGATGGCTGTATAGGACCTTCTATCCCCTTTATGGACAGGGAGACCTTGTCCCTGCCTTTAATCACGTTTCTCTTTAAAGCCTCTGGGATCAGGTTAAGAGGGATGGAAAGTGTCATGGGGTTCAGAAGAAGGCAACCCCATAGGATCTAACAAGACGTCACATTTACTGAGGTCTGCCCAACATTGTATCAGGCAACAAGGTCTTCATAAGTGACACTCTCTATTTCACCTTTTGGAATTATTTCACTCAAGAGATATAGCCACACTGCCTCCTGGATCGGTCCACATGGTTGTGTCCCTTCAGGTTACATAAGCTTGGCTTGCACAGTAGTGACCTACTTTGTGGAGTCTACTTCAATCCAAGACATCTGCTGTCCCATTACCATGATGACATCTCATAAATTTTTCCCCAGTTTCAACATAAGGGCTAAAGGAGTTTTCAAGTCATCAGAGCTGACTTCAAGAATTTATATTTCTTTGGGTCAGAAGAACATTTTCATCGGCACCATGTGCACAATTCAGGGCAGTAAGTGCCTAAATACTAGTCAATGCCTATTATGGTTTCCCACAAGAGTTTGTCTGTCTCAGGATAATCTCCCCCAAGAGGGCTCAAACTTCCTTTTAGCAGCCAGAACTCAAGACAAAAAAACTCAGATATACTACTACTGTTTCAGGATGGATGGAAGATTATCACTATACATGGCTCCTATCACTATGTACTTGGGTATAAGATGGCCCAGCCATTGCCATCCTTCCTTCATAGGCATTATACAACCTGCATCCTCATGTTCCAAGAAAATGATCCAGAGTTCTAATTATACACTTGGTTTCTGCCCACAGCAGTAATAAATTTCCTATCATCCTCACTGTAGGTATACATCTCTGTCACTGCTGTGAAAGAGGAGATTCTTCTGCTCACCCAGGACAGATCTTAGTACTAATTGCTAAAATGATATGACTGAGGTGGATCATCAGATTGGCAAGGATGTCTCCCTACCTGGAGGATAATTAGCAACAATCAGGGTACTCACTGTTCAGGCATCTGTTTTTAAACCTACTTTCCAACACTTAATGTGCAACCATCCCTTCAGCAATCCAAAATACAGGACTATTTATTGCCTGACTAATTATACAATTTGGTCACCACTTTCCACCAATTCCTGTGGGCTTCCCTCAAATCCAACTGATCAGACCACAAAGTCCTCAAAGCCATGTCTGTCAGTATCCCATCTTGTCATCAAAGCTGCCCAGAATGCACGCTGCTTGTCAGGTAATTAGCCTGCCAGTTTCATGGAGGCTAATAGAAGAAATAAGTCTCCTGAGTCAGAAATAAAAGTTCATTACTCAGAACAATCACAGTAGCCACAGTATAAGCATTTTTACATCATTTCCTCAAGCCCTGATTCCCAGGTAATGCAAAGTGGGCCAGATAACTACAGCACACACAATGGATTTTGTTACAGAAAAAGAATCCTCTACTTCTCACAAGAACCATGGAGAATGTTTCCCAACAATATGGAAAGATTTGTGAAATGATGACATAAATATTAACTATTAACACTAGATGGTGGAATTATGGGTTCTTTCTTACAATGGGAGGGATTGCTTAAATTTTAATAACAAGAATATATCATTTTCAACTCTGTATTTTAAAAATGCATTATGAACATTGAGATCAAAATGATCATTTGAATTTTTACAAAGCTGCTGAAAATAAGCAAAGAAATTTAAAAATACAGGACACTGGTATCAAATTTAAAAAGAAATCCAGAGCTAAAAAAAAATAGAAGAAAATCTTTATGTATACTAGAAAACTAGTAGAGTAGTAGTTAGAGTTAAGGCAGAAATTAGAATTCCTCTAAAATGGTTCAACAAAAGAAGCTTAACATTAATGAAAAGCATATTTATGGATAAGAAACCAATAATAAATGTTGAGAGAAACACTGAAAAGATGTTACCACTCCAGTAAGCGCCCAGTGACAGCTGGAGTCAGGGAGGTTGGGCCACTCAGCAGGAGCTATAGATAGGAAGGAAAATTCATTGCCAGAACCACAGCACCAAAGCAGGAAAACAGTAGGACAGAAAAACCCAACTTTTCTTCCTCCTATTGCCTTCCAATGTTCTGCCAATGTCTGTCAGTTACTGGACCTAACTAGAAGTCAGGCAAAAAGAGAGGCTGGTAAGGCATTCCATAGCAATCATCTTCTTGGGGCATAAAACAGAACAAAGAAAGGCAGACCATAGACTGGGATGGGGGACAAGATGGAAAATAATAAGTATAGGTACTCTCCACAATCCAAAAGCATTTCTTAAGATACAGTCAAATGAAAACATTTAAAGGCTAACCAATCCAACTGTAATTTACCATATTCAAGTAAAATCCTGATTTGGAAGGAAGTGGACAGAACATTCTATTCCTTAATGGAGACACATATTTCTTCAAACTCACAGTATCTGCAATTAGTCTAGGTGCCCAGCTAAATTAAGGAATACAGGCTCAATGAATATAAAACACTGAAAATTCAGTGATGTTCTCTGGTAGTATTGCTTTTGGTTATATATCATTTTTTCTTGTTCCTCACAGACAAATAAAAGCCTAATTATTAAAAAATATAAAATGACTCCTTTCCCTGTGGTACCCAAAGATTTAAGTAAACTATTTCTGACAAAATCTATCTCAGATACCACTGGACAAACATAACCTCCAGAGAATAGTATGATCAAAGAGGAAAATGATTAGAACTTTTAAAATTCTTTCTAAAGAAGATCTATTATGATCAGTAGAAAAAGTCCCCCTACTCCAAAAATCATGGAAACAATTTTTATCTCTATTTTTATAGTCCCAATTAGTTTCAAGAATTCATAGATGTAATTAGATTAGAAAAACTGACTTCCAGGTGAAATAAATCATTGAATGAAAAAAGAAAGTGGACAGCAAAGTTGGATGGCTCAGTCAGTTAACCATCTTAGGTCATGATCTCATGGTTCATAGGTTTGAGCCTCATATTGGGCTCTGCACTAATGGTGCAGAGCCTGCTTGGGATTCTCTCATTTTTCCTCTCTCTCTGCCCCTTCCCTCAACTCTCTCTCTCTCAAAATAAATTAAACTTTAAAAAAAGTAGAGAAACCAATTATAAGATGCATTTCATATGCCTGAGCTATATCGATCCAAAGTGCAGAATTAGCAAAGACAATGAGTTTTACATTTCATAAATGAAATTTGTAACATAATTAAGGCAGTTAAATTCAAATAAATGAATAACAGATTAGTTGTATCACATATACAATTCCGTCTTCCTCAATCCGTGTTATCTTTAGGTACTAGAAGCTTAAACTCAAACTTATACATAATCAAGCCTTTATCACTACACTTTATGGAGTGTGAAATTCATCTTTCTGCCTTATGCTTGATACTTATTATGCCAGAGATAGGTGATTCATTTACTTTAAAAGTACTAATTTGCATTTTCATAGGCAGTAAGCTTGACATTAGTCTTGTGATGATTTTTTGGACCTGACTGCAAAAGCAAGGGCAGCAAAAGCAAAAATAAAGAGGACTATATCAAACTAAAAAGATTTTGCAGAGATAAATAAATCATCAACAAAATTAAAAGGTTATATACTAAATGTCAGAAGATATCTGCAAATCATATATTTGAAAAAGGGTTAATATCCAAAATACATAAAGAATACATACAACTTAATAACAAAAGAATAAGCTGATTTAAAATGGGCAGAGGATCTGAATAGACATTTTTCCAAAAAAAAAACATACAGATGGCCATCAGGCACATGAAAAGATGCTCAGCATCACTCATCATCAGGGAAATGTAAGTCAAAACTATAATGAGATATCATCTCACACCTGTCAGAATGGCTAAAATAAAAAACACAAGAAATAACAAGTGTTACTGAGGATATGGAGAAAAGGGAATTCTCAGGCTCTGTTGGTGGGAATACAAACTGGTGCAGCCACTATAGGAAATAATACGGAGGTTCCTCAAAAAATTAAAAGTGGAATTACTATATGATCCAGCAATTCTACTTCTAGGTATTTATCCAAAGAAAATGAAAACACCAGTTCAAAAGACATATGTATGCCTGTATTCAACACAGCATTGATTTAATAGTCAAGGTACAGAAACAATCTAAGTGTTCATTGATGGATGAATGGGTAAAAAAGATGTGGTATATATATACATACAACGGAATATTACTCATCCATAAAGATAATGAAATCTTGCCATTTGTGACAACATGGATGGACCATGAGAATTTTATGCTCAATGAAATAGGTCAAATAGAGGAAGATAAATACCATACAACTTCATGTACATGTAGAATCTAAAATGCACAAGAAAACAAAACTCAGAGATACAAAGAATAGACTGATTGTTGCTAGAAGGAATGGGGGAAGAAGGCAAAAGGGAAAGGGTTCAAGAGTTACAAACTTTGAGTCATAAAACAAGTAAATCATAGGATGTAATATACAGCATGCTGACTATAGTCAATAATATTGTATTGCATATTTGAATGTTTCTAAGAGGGTAAATCTTAAAAGTTCTCATCACAAGAAAAAAAAACTATTTATGGTGACAGATGGTACCTGGATTTATTGTACTGTATACAAATCACAACATATACACATATCAAATCATTATGTTGTACACCTGAAATGAATACAATGTTATATATCAATTATACTTCCATTAAAAATATATTCAGAGACTCTAAGGCAAATCTATCAATACCCTGCAATATTTTTAACTAATTAACCAATTCAACAAATATTTATTGTCTGTCATGGACTCATCACTACTCTAAATGGTAAGATAACGTGATAAGACTATATCACTATCACTTGGAATTTAAAAGGCAACTGGGAATCACAGACAGTAAACAAACATCTGATACCAGGTAATGATACATGAAGAGAAAGTAATAGGGATGAGATAAGGTAGGTGAGTGGTTTTTTACAAGGATCAGAGAAGCCCCCTCTAAGGATATAAACATGTGAGTAGACCCCTGAATATTGTGAATGAATGAAACCTGTGAAGATGTTGGGCAAGAGTAATCTCATCAGAGAGAATAATTGTGGCACTACTGCTAACTGATTACACAATAACCACTTCTCATGGTATTTTATTACTAACAGAAGCTGAATTTTGCTTTTAACAGCAACCTATACAGCCCAAAATGATGAATCATTATTGCAATCCCGTTCCCTTTGGCCAAATACTAGCTTTCCTATTTTTTAAAGCTAGAGGTAGACATGTTACATAATTCTAGGCAAAGAGACACAAAATCTACTGGGGAGTTTACTGGGTAAATTCTTGTTTCTTTGTAGAAATAAAAGGGGGCAAGTGCAAAAGAATAACTTAATTGTTCTATCCTCACATTCTTTCATCTCTCTTTATATATACTACCTGGGACTGAAGCGAACACCTTGTGATTATAAAGTGACAAGCATGAGCATAAAAATGGAAAGATAGGGAAGAGCCTGTTCCTGGGTCCTTGAGAACACTGTTAAGCTACTGAATCAATCACAGAAATCTTGGCCTCATGACATCATTGATGGGATTCCAATGGCATTACCAGGAAAAATGTGGTTTCAAGGTCAAGATCACAAGGGTGTGACTGTAAGATCTCTTATGAAGACCTCAAAAAGATTTAAGTAGTGGGGTGCCTGGCTGACTCAGTCAGAAGAGCATGCAACTCTTGATCTTGGGGTTTTGAGTTTTGGCCCCACACTGGGTTTAGAGATTACTAAAATAAATAAAAATATTAAAAAAAAAAAAGACCTAAGGTCATATTTCATTCTTTTTCATTGCCATGTAGTACTCCAGTGTGTGTGTGTGTGTGTGTGTGTGTGTGTGTGTCAAAATGCTATACTTCAACCCTAAGCCTGATGCAGTAGTAATAGCATGAGACAAAGGATCTTAGAGGGGAAGTAAGTATAGTTTGCATGTAGGAGACACATGGATTACTTTGGGGTAGAGATACTTCATTTATGGTGGTTAATCTCCAAATATGGCTCCAATGAACAACACTTTCCAAGATTCATGCCCTTATGTAGTCCCCTCCCATACTGAAACAGGACTGAGCCTAAGACTTGCTAAAACTAACAGAATTTAGTAGAAATATTCCTGTGCTGGTTCCAAGACTAAGTCTTAAGAGGTCCTGAAACTTCTGTTTTTGTGTATTGGAAGCCGTAGGCTGCCACATCAGAAATTCAGCTGCCCTCCTAGAAAGACCACAGGAAGAGGCTGCATTGAAAGGGAAAGGGATAATCCCTAAGGTTACATGGTGGAGGATGGAGAGGGGAGTGCAGAGAATAGACACATTAAACCAGATTGTCCATGCATTCCAATTGAGCCCAGATTTACAGCTGTCCCCATCAAAGTGTAAGACGTAAGTAAACCTCATGAGTGTTCCAGCCCAATCGAGCTCCTAGATAATTAGGGGCCCAGCCAATATTAAGTGGAGCAAAACAACTGCCCAGTTAAGCACAATCAACCCACAGAATCTTGAGATAATAAAATGGTTCTTTTAAGCCACTAAATTTTGGAGTGGTTTGTTATGCAGCAATAAATAACTTCACCTATCAAATGAAAACTGAGTATTTTGGAAGTCAAAGTCAATAGAGAAATTAAAAGGCAAACTATAAACTCTAAAAAAGTATGTGCCATGAGTATATCAGTGTTTAATATCCTCAAAATGAGAAAGAGCTCACTGTAAAACCTACACAGCATCACCAACTACTTAACAGAAAAAAAATGGACAAAGGACATGATCTGTCTACCCATAGCCAAGCAAAATCGCTAATAAGCATGAAAAAGTTCTAATCATTATTTAAAAGACCATTAATATTCTGCTACTACTGGTAAGAAAATAAAATGGCAAAGTCTTTCTGGAGAGCAAATTTGTCAACATGTCATTTCTATGAATACAGGAGGCGACAGTCACAGATTCAAATACTTCAGCAAAAGGATGTTAATTCCAAACTTAATGTCCAACAATATAGAAAATATATAATTGTTTAAAAGAATTATTAAATTTCTGTATTTCAAGATATTCTGCATCTTACAGATTTCTAAGGAAACTCACATAACACGGTTATGTAGTCAAATTTTAAAAAGCACAAATAAAATTATACACACACACATATATAATTTGATCCACGTTTTTAAAAATAAATGAAAAAATATTTTTACATAACTGAGCCAAAAGGAAATAAAACTGTTAAGTAAAACTGTGGCAGCAGGATTATAACTACTTCTATTTGGTCTTTCATGCTTCTATTTTCTAAATATTCTATAACTGCATTACTTCCACATTCAGTAAAGACAAGAATGTTATTTGAGAATAACTAGATATTTAAGAATAATTCCCCAGCTAGAGATATTTAATAAAATTATGTTTTGGAATTTGGAAGAGAATTTGGAAATGACGTCATATGATCTACCATTCAACGGATGAGAAAACAGGTCTAGAGAGTGTAGGTGCCCAAGCTTCTTGAAGTGTTGAGAGGCAGAACCTCACTTAGAATCCAGATTTTTACCCACTGACCAGTACACATTTTTATACTGCTTTATGAGCCACCTATAATAGTGATTCAAATAAGATGTAAAGATCTAAGTAGAATAACTCATTTTGAGAAAAGCTTTAACCCTTTGAATTTATATTCAAAACAATCGCATTTTAAACTATAAAACTGTTTGCAATTAGGATATATGTTACTTCCTATAAGTTTTATTTAAAAATCCCACCAAAATCACTTCCCAAGATTTTAAATTTCCTTTGAATTTACATTTTGTTATTAGTACATATTCAGTTGAATTTGATACCCACCTATGAGACTAGGGTTTTCCCTTCTTACTTTATGGATACAAGTAGGGTAGGAATGTTTAATACACTTAGACACACTTCCATTTGGAGACTTTTCAATGCACTTTCAATTTATTTTTTTTACATGAATTATTCTGTTTTTCCTAGTCTTATACTTGTAATATGAGGGCAGATACCTTTAGTTCAAGGTCTTCCTCTGTATCTTGGCTTTGAAACCTACCTTTTGATTTTGAATCTGGGAAAACTAGCCTTCTGCCCTTCCTTCCAGCTAAGCTTAAGAGTATTGTTTTGCCATCGAATTTCTGCCAGAGATAAATCTAAGATCCTCTTCTTTATTTTACTTGGATATATATAGCTAGTTTTCAAATTTACCTCTGATGGAGAGGAGTCCGTTGGTGAAAGGCTTGGATATCTATCTTTCATATGTGATGGAAACAATGCATTTTTCATTTTTCCCTCTGACACAGCTTCTGACTGGTGTTCCTCTAAAGAAGGTGTCACTACTGTCAGGCTAGACATAAAAAGCAATGGAGTTTGCTTTGGTGACACATGGGTTTGCTTTGGTGACTCATCACTTTCAGGAGCAACAGCAAGAGCATATAAATTATCTTCATCTGACTGGTTAAAAGTTGGTAGAAGAGTAAGGTCTTTCTTATCATCATTATCCTGCAACTAGAAAATATATCACTAAAGCAAAGCTACCAATTAATCATTACTGACTACTAAATATTTGAAACTAATAATACTGGACTTAAAATAATTTACACCCTTATCCTTTATCATAACAAGTTACCATCAATGTTTGTCAATTGTTACATTCCTTATTAAAAGAGTTAAGAAATTCTCTACTTGCCTGAAACCATGGACTATAGAATATTACCCATTAAAAATGATCATACTGCTTTATAAATTAGTGGTTCTCACATACTTAGATTTTATAAATCAACAACATCTCAAAAAAGAGCTGTTATTATGCTACAACAATACATCATAAATAAAGGAAATTTTA
>PISW01015088.1:0-18328 GCA_004023785.1 Mungos mungo | reverse complement strand
GCCCCCCTCTCCCCGCCCCTTACCTGCAGCTCGCCGCGGTGGACCTTCTCCCACGCCCAGCTCCGCGCTTTCCCGCGCCTGAAGGCTGCGTGCTCCGGACACTGCGAGTCCCCCAACAACTACCCGGATACCTGTGTGTGAGGCGCCACCTACTCTTTATAGATGAGGAGGGAGCAAGCAGCTTTCCAGGTGCACAAAGTTTCCAGTCCTTTTAATTGAAAACACCAGATGGGGCGTCAATCAGCCTCAAATGTGAACCTCAATCGAGTACATCATCAAGCCGACACGGAGCCCACTTCACTCCATTATAAAGGCCCGTGGTGCACACCCATGCCCTGCGTTCTGCCGGGACTGATGGAAAGCCGTTTTCATTCCATCCCGTAGGAACTTTGCCCCACCTGATCCCTGTGCTGGGAGGCGCACCTTCTTCCCAGATGGTGGCTCCCCCAATAGAGGAAATTTTCAGCTTTTCATGTTTGTGGGCCCTGCTCCTGGGCTCCCAGAGAAGCTATACTTTAACATTTACCAAGGTCAGAACGACTGGACAAAACCTCAAAGCAGGGGCTCTATTTCTGCCCTGAACACACATTGTACCTCTGCCTGGTTAAAACTACCAAAAAGCATTCTGAACACAAAAGAAAAAGGAATCGCCTTCCTTGTTGCCGTAAGATTAAAGCCACAAGGCCCTGCAGATACCAAAACAGTTACACAGCTCTGAAACCCCTTTGTCTAATGATTTGCAACTTTTTATCTAAAAAACGTATATACCCCGCCACCAAATGTTCCCTTACCAGAGCTCTCTCCTCTTGAAGATGGTGTATCCCTGGCAGCGTCCTACAGGCTCCAATAAAAAACTTTTTTTTTTTTTAAAGAAATTCTAAAAGGTTCGTTCATTCCGCGCCAACATTTCTGTGTAGCTGGTAGGAGCCCAGAGCAACTTGCCCGAAACCCCGGGGGTGCCCGGGAAATCAGCACCGGCTACCAGCGTGGGCCCTTTATACCCTGACTTCACAGCCCCTCCCAGGTGTATCTGGTGAGTTCTCCTGCTCTCCAGGCCTCCTCAATTTGAGTTGATGGGCCTCTTATTTGAGCTGTCAAAGGTTAGAGGTTATGTTCTCTGAGTGGGAATAACCCAGAGGATGAAGGTTATGGATTGGCTGTCTTCATTTGGCAGTATACTAACTGATGTTATTAATATAAGGCTTCAATAAAATTTTCTGGCCAGAAAAGTGAGACTGAGTCACTCAGTTCAGAAGGAGGGACACTTGCTCCTTCCTGCCAAATGGTGCTTTCAGGTGACTGAAAGCCTAGCAAAAATGTCTGAGACTCGCCCTTGAGATCTAGTGCTCCCATAGGAACTTCCGGTCTCAGAAGGTAATTCATGAGTGGTTTGTCCAGGGGCAGACACCTACATGAGGACTAGATCATCCAGTGCTCTGAGCCCCCCTACGGTCGTAGGCCTTGCTGGGAGGCACATGGGAGCATATCATGGCCGTTTAGAAGTGGCATTCACAGGCGGCAACCTCTCTACCACTTTTAATATTCTTAGATCTTATTCAAGCCTTCGTCTAAAAATAAAACAAATTAGGGGCACCCAAGTGGCTCAGTGGGTTGAGCATCAGACTTCCGCTCAGGTCATGATCTCAAGGTTCCGAGTTCGAGCCTTGTATTGGGCTCTGTGCTGACAGCTCAGAGCCTGGAGACTGCTTCTGATTCTGTTTCTCTCTTTCTCTGCCTTTCCTCTAATTGTGCTCTCTCAAAAATAAACGTTAAAAAATTTATAATAAAATAAAAAGTAAACTAAAAAGAACTGGGACTGTGTTACAGGAAACACTGGAAAACCACCTCGCACCCCTAGGGAACCCCGGCAGGCCATATGGACAATACAGATGAGCCTATGCCTGCAAGTCCTTACTGACAGGAAACTGTAAGGAAAGCCCGAGGATCAGGGGGCCCAAGCGGAGTTCTTTTTGACGGGTCTGGACTGGGGTCCTGTGCGCACCGCTACAGAAAGCCAGCGAGAAGACTAAGCAATCAGAAACTAGCGAGCCATTTGGTTCAGTCAGTAAAGCCCCAACTTCAGGGAGAACCAACACTCACAGACACACCCTGGGCCTCATTTGGTTGGTTTGTTGCTGTGGCTTTTGGTATCTTTGGATACAACCCGCCATATTCTAACTAGAAAATGGAAAATAAGCAATTAATATATCCATGAATTATAATGCTATCTTATGATTAGATTTGTTTTAATAAAAGGGAGATATTTGGAAATTGGGTCTTTAAATGTTTTTTCCACAAACACTAAGGATAAGGCTGCTTAGAACGCCACCCCCCCTCCCCGATGATCCTCTACCACGTTCCCGGGGAGACCACGGCACTGATTCTTATTCCCAAACCCTTAAGTGTGTTTAAAACGTAACCTTTACAGAAAAAAAAAAAAAAAAAGCATCTCATCTTAATATCCTTTGAATTTGCCCAATCGTCAACAAGTATACACAGCTCCCAGGTTTTCAGAACTGCTCAGTATTCAGTGTCACTCGAGAACAGCCCCTCCACAGCGATTTGTTTCCAGGTGATCTTGGTCTGTTTTGCTGGAGATCATTAGAAACGAACCAGCGGACAGGGAAGAAGGGGGCCGCCCGGAACTGCCCACATCGCAGTCGTCCCCCCGCGAGACCCCGGCACCCAGTCTGCAGACAAGCTACTCACTCCAGAGCAAAATAAATTTGGTAAACACAAAATAAGCCACTAGGAAAGCCGACTTTCCAAGATGGCCCCACTTAGGGGCCCGGGGGTCCGGGGCGTTAGTCCAGTTTGGCAACGGTGTGGATTCGGACATGCCTGGTGAGGTTGCCGTGGCGCCCGAAGGCTCGCCCGCGCTCGGCGCCGGCGGACCGCCTCTCCCCGGTGGGGCTCCTCTGGCGCTTGCGGAGCAGCGTCCGCCGGCTGAAGCGCGTGGCGCCCTGGCCGCACTCGAAGGGCGTCTCCCCGCGGTGGGTGCGGCGGTGCCGGAAGAGCCCCGCGCTCTGGCTGAAGGCCTTGCCGCGCTCGCCGGCGCGGACCCTCCGGCGCTGCGCGAGGAACGCGCTCAGGCGGAAGGCCCGGCCGCACCGCGCCAGGACGGAGCCGAGCGCGAGGCCCTTCCCGCACTCGCCGCACCGGGGCGCCCGCTCTCCGCCAGCGCGCGCCCTCTGCCCCTCGGCGCCGCTCCACCGCTTACGGGCTTCTCTGCACTCAGACTCTTTGGAGTCTGCTATTTCCAGAATGTTCCACGTCTTTCAAAACTTCTTGCTGCGACGCCAACTCCTGGCTTTCCGGTACAAGGTCAGCACCTGGAACAGCAAGTGCACCGAACAACGTCACCTCTCTGTCCTTTATGGAACAGCGCAGACACGGGCGGGGCGTCGGAGATCCTGTCAACACACACACCTTCTCAGGACACAGAACTTGGCGGAGTGAGGAACAGAAGGCTCCGGGAAGGACGCGTGTGAGCAGGCACTGTTCCACCTCTTTGACACACACGCACTCACTAACTCCCCCAAGGGCTCTAGGACTGTGATGACTTCCGCCCCGTGGACGCGGGAACCAGAGGTGCGGGGTGGCCGCCTGGCCGGCCCAGTGTCACAGAGCTGCTAACCGGCCGGCCGTACTTAAACTACCACCAGGCACTCTGACCCCTGCCTTCACGGTCTTAACTCCTACCCTACACAGGGCCACCAGAGACCCCAAGTGGACCCATCGAAGTCCTTGCCTGGTTCCCCAAATTCGTGGGGACCAAGGGAGTCACATTTGAGCTGTGTCTCTGTGGCCTGAAGCCGGATGGCTCTGGATCCCTGCTTGGCCGTCGCACGCGCCCCATCCCCTGACAGCGCTTCTGACTGGTCATCTGGGGCCTGGAGGCAGGCAGGTGCATTTGGGGTCACAAGGGACGCATGCGGGAGCCCAGGCTGGTACACGACAGGAGTCATCGGAACCACCGGGACGTTCCGCAGAGGACTGGCACCGGGCAGGCCCAGAGTCCAGGCCCTGCTGCCGCCTGACTCCCTGCGCGCGCGCGCGAGCTGCGCCCAGTGACTCAGGAGGTCGGGTCTACAACTGCTGCGACCGAGCCGCACCAAGCGCTGGGCTCCCCCGTGCGCTCGCGCGCTCGCTCGCTCTCTCTCTCTCTCTCTCTCTCTCTCTCTCTCTCTCTCTCTCTCTCTCATCTCCGTCTCGGGGAGGACGGCTGACGCACGAGGACACTCAGTGAGCCCAGGCAGAGATCCACGTGACAAAGGACTCCGCCCTCCTGCCAACACCAGCAAGGAACTGGGGCGCCACCGGCACCCGTGGGGGAGCCGTCTCTCTCAGACGTGGGTCCACCGGCCCCAGGCAGGGCAGGAGGGGGCGCCCTCCCCACGGGGCGGAACAGGCTCCAGGCCTGCAGCCCCCCCACTCCAGCGCCCCAGCGCTACCCCTCACCTCACCGTGTGTGGGCTCTGGGTGATGGGGACTAATGGGGGGCCTGTGGCCCTGACTCACTGTAAGGCCCTGTGGCTCTGTGCCTCAGTTTCCCTCTCCACCTAAGGAGAGTGGCCTAGATCACCCCAGCCTCACAGGACTGGTAAAAAGAGAATCCCCGCTCAGAAGAAATCTCCACTGCAGCCCCAGGAGAGACCCTCCTGAGCAGCTCCCCAAATCCGGACACTCGGAATCTGTGAGGTAACACGAGGGTTACGCCATCGCAGCTCGGGGGTCGTCTGTTACACAGCAACTGAGAACCGGCTGCAGCCAGCCGGCCTGCGTCCCCCACCGTTCAGCACGCGGTGTCTGGGACCCCATCGTCCGGCTCTCACCTGCTCTCCCGGCTCGTCCAGCTCGCTGAGTGAGCCTGGACGGGCTGCGGGGCTGCTCGGCGGGCCCCAGCTCGCTGAGAGACCCGGGAAGCCCTGGCCGGTCAGCTGAACCCCCGGCTTCAGGTGCCGAATCGTGTTTATGCTGCAGGCCACCAGAGTTCCGTGGTGGTTACGCCACGTTATCATGGCAACGAAAAACTGAAACACTGGGGCGGGAACCAGGTAAGTGCAGAAGAAGGGAAACTTCCTTTACACAGAATATACTCTACTTTTCCCGATTTTTGTACCATTTGAAATACTTATGGCAAGAAAACAAACAAAAAATAAATAGTAGTGACTTAAAGACCTGCTAGACAGTCAATACGCAGCAGCATCAGGTAAAGAACAGGACACACGTCAGATGATGACTGCGATGACAGAGGGCTCAGCCAGATACCCAGAAAGCGGAGTAGGACAAGGTGATTCTGACTGGGCACGGAGCCGTGAAAATTCATGGCTTAGGGGCAAATGCATTTAATTAGGCCTAAAATAACAAACAGGAATTTGTCAGGCAAGGAAAGGGTGATGGGCGGAGGGGCCAACAGGACCAAAGCTACCTAAGGACACAGAAGATCTAGGGACTGGTGGGGGGTCGTGGTGGATGGACTACAGATCACAGCGCATGGGTGGAGGACGCGTGGGAAGAGGGAAGATGGGAAGGATGCACTGCGCTGGAACAGAAAACGGCCTTGAACTCTTGGCTGGGGTGTTTAGACTCTCACACAGAAAGCTGAGGGGTGGCGAAGCTTTCAGGTCGCTGTCACAGCGTCAGATCTATATTTAGAAAGACGGAGGAAGACTCAGGGAGGAAACAGTGGGATCAGGTTGCAGGGTATCGGACCATGAGCCAGGAGGCCGCATGGGGTCACACTGACAGTTTACTTGAGTGGCAGCATTTGAGTTTTACCCCTGGCCTCAGCCCCACGTTAGGAAAATTATCAGGGTGACTGGGTGGCTCAGTCAGGTAAGCATCTGACTTCGGCTCAGGTCATGATCTTGTGCTTTGTTAGTTCGAGCCCTGCATCAGGCTCTGTGCTGACAGCTCAAAGCCTGGAGCTGCTTCTGATTCTGTCTCTCTTTGCCCCTCCCTCACTCTCTATCTCTCAAAAATAAATAAACATGGGGCGCCTGGGTGGCTCAGTCGGTTAAGTGGCCAACTTTGGCTCAGGTCATGATCTCATGATTCATTGGTTTGAGCCCCGCGTTGGGCTCTGTGCTGACAGCTGGCTCAGAGCATGGAGCCTCCTTCAGATTCTGTGTCTCCCTCTCTCTCTGACCCTCCCCTGCTCGCACTGTCTCTGTCTCTCAAAAATAAATAAAAACCATTAAGAAAATTAAAAAAATAGATTTATCAATGCCTGAGAGAACTTACGAATTTTCCAGTTATACTTTATGGTGGGAAAATCTATGTATCCCATTCATTCAAATACATGTGCTGACGAGATGCTGAGGCAGGCACGCAGGTCAGAGCAGGGAGAGGAGACAGACCTGGCCCTTGCCTTTGTGGCATTTATGGTGGGAGAGACAGACGCTAGTGCAATAGTCACATACATGATGCTACGGTGTTGAGAACACGGAAGGTCACAAAGACCATGGTGCTTATCCTTTGCCAACGCCCTCGGCCAGGTGCCTTGTTTTTCTCTTTACTGCAGCGTCTGAGTATCGGGTTTTGTGTCTTTGGTCGAATTCCTACCTGTGGACTTGTATGTCACTGCATGATTATTAACAGCGTGGCTTACCACGGGTCACATTTACAAGGAGACTGCTCTGTGATTATGCTCAGTGCTGCTGAGAAGCCCCGCAGGAGCGCAGGCAAACCCCCAGCCGGAGGTCTGTGGACCGGTAACTGAATGTTCCCTTTTCACTTCATCAAGCCGTGGCAAGGGAAGGGAAGGGAAGAAGGGCCAGAACGGAAACACCCTCTTTCTCCTCTCCCCATACCGCCCCCCCAACCCCCGGCCCCCAACGCCTGGGATGTGTCTGCCTTAGCCCCGGGCTCCCAGGCCCCTCTCCACTCCCAACCAAGTCCCAACCTGTGACAGGTCCTGAACACCTCTTCTGACAGAATGCCTAGAGGACATACAAGTCTACATTTGCCATAAAATTATGGATGGAACTTTCCTCAATGTTTTACTTACCTGATTTATTCAATTAAGTGCCTGACTCAATTACATACAATTTGGTGTCCTCTGATTTCCTAGGAGGAAGCAGGTCTCTAAGACACATCTGATGAACCAATGGAAGGAGTTAAAAAAATTTTTTTTAATGTTTATTCATTTTTGAGAAAGAGAGAGAGAGAGAACGAGTGGGGGAGGGCAAAAAGAGAGGGAGATGCAGAACCTGAAGCAGGCTCCAGGCTCCGAGGTGTCAGCTCAAACCCACGAACCATGAAATCATGATATTAGCTGAACTGGGACGCTTAACCAACTGAGCCACCCAGGTGCCCCGTCACTGAATTCTTTACGTGACCAAGACTCTTTGGTGACATCTCTGGGATGACTAGGGGAAAGCCTCAGGGCCAGGGGGTCTCCCCAGTTCTCAGAGCAACATAATTAGTGCACCTTATAATACAGAGAGAGATCTCTGGGTGGTGCTAAACTACGTATAGAACTTTTAAATTTAATTTTCTAAATGTTATTTAAAGAAAAATATCGTGGCCTCCGAGAGCGGTACAAAGTCGGCCGGCCGAGAGCCTTCCTTCCCCCGGCCCGACAGGACGTCCAGCCGCGTCCAGGGGCGGAAGCGGGGGCCGCGGGCCAGCGGTCAGGCACAGCGCCGCCCGGAAGGAGGGGCCGGTCTCGGAGCCGGAGCTCGTCCCGCTCCAGACACCCGAGAGCAGCAAGCACAACAAGAAGCGGAGCCGGTCGCGGTCGCGGTCGCGGGACAAGGAGCCGTGCGGAAGCGCTCCAAGTCCCGGGAGAGTAAACGGAACCGGCGGCGGGAGTCGCGGTCCCGCTCGCGCCGGGACACGGCCGTGTTGGTGGAGCGCGAGCGGGACCGGGACGCGCCTCGTCCCCGCCCGACCGCAGGGACACCTCCGGGCGCGCGGTGAGCAAGCGCGGCAGCCGGGCCGAGCAGCAGCGGGAGGAGGAGGAGAAAGCGGAGTTCGAGCGGCAGCGAAAAATTGGGCAGCAGGAAACAGAAGAAAAACTCGTCGAGGAAGAAACAGCCCGAAGAGTGGAAGAATCGGTGGCAAAGAGGGTCGAGGAAGAACTGGAGAAAAGGAAGGATGAAACGGCGGGAAGCGCTCCGAAGGCTGGAGGAAGCCAAGCGCACCATGGAAACGCGGTCGCTCGAAGAACAAGCGGAGCTTGCAGCCCAAAACGCCAGAGGAGGAAGAACGCGCAAAACGTGAGGAGCTAGAGCGAATACTGGAAGAGAATAACCGGGAAATTGCGGAGGCACAAGCCAAACTGGCTGAAGAACAGCTGAGAATTGTTGAAGAACAAAGAAAGATTCACGAGGAAAGGATGAATAGAGCAAGAGCGACAACGGCAACAAAAAGAAGAACCAAAAATTATCCTGGGCAAGGGCAAGTCCAGGCCCAAATGTCCTTCTCCCTGAAGTCCCAGGATTCAATTGCAAACTCAGAACTTTTTACAAAGAAAAATGGAAAAACTTTGTATGGTAGCTTCATGTTTGAAGTGGTTTTTTTGTTTTTGTTTTTGTTTTTAATTTGGAAAATCTGGAAAAGTTAGCTTGTTCTAATAGGGGCTATGCTCTGCATTCCTTTCCCCCCTTAACTTCCATTAGGTCAAATCCTTATCAGATCATTGTTATCTCCTAAAAAGTGGTCTATTTTTCACCTGTTTGGATTCTGTTTTAGTGGTCTAAAGAGGGGCAGATCACTCTGTCAGCTGGATGGTCTGATAAGGTTTTTACTGACCCACTGACTTCAGAGTTATACTCCGTCTATTACATCCTAATGCTGGTTTTGTTGACTTTTTCTTTTTTATAAATATATAAAAATATAAATATATAAAATATATAAATATATAAAAAAAGAAAAAGTTGGTAATTGCGTTGGAATTTTTATATATTTATAAAAAAAGAAAAAGTTGGTAATTGCGTTGGAAGCCCCCGCCCCCCAGGGTGTCACTGAGCCCGTGTGGTGCATTGTTAAACCAGTGCCCTTGACGCTCCCGATACAGGTAAGGAAACCGCTGGTCAGCTCTGGCACAGAGTCTATATACAGTTCAGTATTGTCTCTGTTCATTTGTTTTCACTTCATTGACAAAATCAAACCAGCATTCCCCATTGTGTAAATAAATGATTTTGCTGAATAAAATAAAGCCTTAAATTCAAAAAAAATGTTAATATTTATTTATTTTTGAGAGAGAGAGAGACAAAGTCTGAGCAGGGGAGGGCCAGAGAGAGAGGGAGATGCAGAATTTGAGGCAGACTCCAGGCTCAGACTGTCAGCACAGAGCCCGAAGCGGGGCTCAAACTCACAAACCATGAGATCACGACCTGAGCCGAAGTTGGCTGTTTTAACCGACTGAGCCATCCAGGCGCCCCTAATTTTATTTTACGGAGAGAGGGAGCGAGAGAGTGTGTGAGTAGGAGAGGGGATAGAGGGAAAGAGGAGAATCTCGAGCAGGCTCCACGCGTAGCCCAATGCGGGGAGCGCAATCCCACAATTCTGGGATCATGACCCAAGCTGAAATCAAGAGTCAGACACTCAACCCTCTGGGCCAGGCGCTCCCTTACGTGATCTCTTTAAAAGTAGAGAATTCTCACTGAGAACAAACTGAGGGCTCATAGGGGGGCGGGGGGAGAGAGGGGGAGGGGAGTGATGGGCATGGAGGAGGGCACTTGGGGGTATGGGCACTGGGTATTATATGGAAACCAATTTGACAATAAACTGTAAAAGAAAAAAAAATGGAAGTAGAGTATTCTCTGGCTGGTAGCAGATGAGGAAGCCCCAAGTCTGAAGCATGAGGAGGATCTGACACACATGTGCTGGTCTGTCACTGAAGGAAGGAGCCACGTGGAAAGGAAGCCGAGACCAGTCCCCTGCCGGCAGCCAGCCAGGATGGGGGGCTCAGTTCCACCCGCATTTCAGTCACAAGACACTGAATTTGGATAACTGTTTAACACACTTGGATTTTTAAAATATAGTGAATAGATTTGGTGCCGTTTTTGTTACACACTCAAAGCTTTCCTATTTGATTTCTTCTGATGTCGATTCCTGACTGTGTTCTGGACAGATGTTACCACTTCCTCACTCATTTTACTCCATAAATGTTCCCAGAGCACCAACAATGCACCAGGCGAGGCACCAAAGATATAATTCTAAAAAAGACAGAGCCCACCCGCTTTGCTGGGGCTTATAGTCTAATATGAAGATCAAAACAAAACCAACAGTAACAATGACAAGAGCGAGGCGGCAAATGCCATAATGATAGCTGTGGGGAGTAAGTACTGTGAGGAAAACCAACCGCTGAGTTAGCAAGCAGATGCAGGACCTATTCAGACAGGAAAGTGGGAAGTAAACATGTAAATTGACCCCGTAAGAGTGAAAAGGAGTGAGCCATGCAAAAAGCAGAGGTGGGGGGCAGGAAGAGCACGGGACACCATTCAAAGGCCCTGAGGCCCGTAAGGTGTGTGGTCACACACACAACAGGAGGCTGGAGCGGATACAGAGGAGTCAGGAGTGGCAAAGAAGTAGGCCGGCAAGACAGCCAGATCATGCAGGGCCCAGGAGCGTGGATTTTACTTGAAGTGCAAAAGTCTTGCTAGGCTTTTAAGAAGGGAAGTGAAAAGACTGGGTTTATGTTTTAAGAAGCTCTGCTACTGGATGGTGAATGAGCTTAAGGAATGAAGGTGGAAGCGAAGTGGAAGCAGAAAAGCCTGGAGCTGAGAGAATGCTGGGGATGGAGGCTGTTGCATGGGATCCTTCTAGAAAGACTTCCGCTTATGAATGACGTTACCGTGTTCTTCAAGTTAATTTAACTTTGAAAAATACACCTGAAAGGCGAAACAGCTTAATTTTTGTTGTACAAAAAATGCTTCAGTCTTTGGACAGATGTTTATGGAGCTGTGCTAAAAGCTGGGTCTACACCGGAGTTCATAGCTCAAGAGGAGAGAATTACAATTTGGTGAAATACAAGCCATAATTTTTGAGGTATGTTCAGGGAGACTACTGGAGGAAGTAGGTGAACTCATCCTAAATCCAATAATCAGTTTCTTTTTTTTTTCAAGTTTATTTCTTTATCTTGAGAGAAAAAGAGAGGCGGAGAGTGAGCAGGGGAGAATCCCAAGTAGGCTCCATGCTGTCAACAAAGAGCCAGACTTGGGGCTCAATTCCACTAACCAGAGATGATGAACTGAACAGAAATCAAGAGTCGGACGCTCAACCTACTGAGCCGCCCAGGTGCCCCCAATATTCAGTTTCTAGCATTCGCTGTAACCCACAAAAGAATTCACAGATACTAAGTGTCTATCATGTGTCAGGCAGCAAACACATGTGGCCCTCTGTTCCTTAACTGAACTAAAACACAAGAGAGAAAAGCATAAAAGAGCATTTTTATTAGCTTCAACGTATTAGCAACAGAGAGATCACAAAAATCGTATACTGCTTGTGTTGTAAAATAAGACCCAAAGCATAACCAGTTGCAACGACTAGTAAATAGAGGAACCGCAGGCAAATCCAGAAATATGGGTGCTCTCCTCCTAGAGGTCTGGCAAGGCCTCCCATCAACAAGGCATGGACGGGAGAAGCGAAGGGAAAGGCAGGACTTTTTTTAATGTTAAAAGACAACTACTTGAAATGAACGGTCTTTAACTGGATCCTAGTTGGTGCAAATCAATTGGAAAAAACACCTGTAGGACAGCTAAAGTCTACGGACTAGGTGTTAGGTGATTTTAGGGAAAGCTCCCACCTCTAGTCAGGTGCGCTACTGCTACTGCGATTATGACTCGCGTCTATAAAACGTCAATTTTTTTCCCATAATATTTTATTGTCAAATTGGTTTCCATGAAACACCCAGTGCTCTTCCCCATATGCGCCCTCCACCATCACCACCACCTATTTTCCCCCCTCCCCCTTCCCCTTCAACCCTCAGTTCATTTTCAGTATTCAATAGTCTCTCAAGTTTTGCATCCCTCTCTCTCCCCAACTCTCTTTCCCTCTTCCCCTCCCCCTGGTCCTCCATTAGGTCTCTCCTGTTCTCCTGCTAGACCTATGAGTGCAAACATATGGTTTCTGTCCTTCTCTGCCTGACTTATTTCGCTTAGCATGACACCCTCGAGGTCCATCCACTTTCCTACAAATGGCCAGATTTCATTCTTTCTCATTGCCATATAGTACTCCATTGTGTATACATATACCACATCTTGATCCACTCATCAGGTGATGGACATTTAGGCTTTTTCCATGATTTGGCTTATGCTGACAGTGCCACTATGAACATTGGGGTACATGTGCCCCTGTGCATCAGCATTTCTGTATCCCTTGGGTAAATCCCCAGCAGTGCTATTGCTGGGTCATAAGGGAGTTCTATGGATAGTTTTTTGAGGAGCCTCCACACTGTCTTCCAGAGCGGCTGCACCAGTTTACATTCCCACCAACAGTGTAGGAGGGCGCCCGTCTCTCCACACCCTCGCCAGCATCTATAGTCTCTTGATTTGTTCATTTTAACCACTCTGACTGGCGTGAGGTGGTATCTCAGTGTGGTTTTGATTTGTGTTTCCCTGATGATGAGTGATGTTGAGCATCGTTTTATGTGCCTGTAGGAAAACGTCAATTTTTAAACTATTTAGGAATGACAAGTCATGACGCTTGTGATGTGTTTTGAAATATTTAGAGAAAAAACAGATGCAATACTGCGAACACTGGCTGCACAAAGGGGGCGGGTACCCGGGAGTCCCGCCCTCCCGGGGAGCGGGAGCAGCCGCGGGGCGCCCCGTCCCCGCCCCCTCCTGGAGGTCTCTCCCACCGCCCGGCGGCCGGGGGGCGGGACCGCTCCCACTCGGTCTGGCTCCGAGGAGCCGACCTGACGCCTTCCGGGAGCCTGGGGCGAGGGGCGAGGGGCCCGAAACTCACCTCAGGTCCAGTGAAGCTCCAGAGACACGGCGGGTAGCACCGCCTTGGCGAACAGCCGCGAAGACCGGAAGTGCGTCAGCCGTCCGACCCCAGCCGTCTCCCAGGGGCTTCCCTTCCTCTCTAAGACCCGGGAGGTCACCGCGTCTCGGTGTCCACTCCGCCGCCCAGCTCCAGCTCCTGCGAGCCGGCCAGCCCTGCTGCTCGAGCGGCCTCGGGAGGCAGCAGTCCCTCCAGTTCCAGAGCTCGCCTCCCATGGCTTCCTCGGTGTTGACGGCAACACGGGAGATGGTGGTTGTGGGGGTAATTGGTTTCCTCTTGACCTGTCGTCTGGATTCTCGGAGTCGAGGAGGAGACGCTGACAGGTGAACAAGTGACTTCATAAAGCTGATGTGTAGCCGAAATGAAATAAATGTTTGTAAGTCGACCAGGCTGTAGTGACCGCTGCGTGTTTAGAACACAGACAACCGTACTAAGTCGAACAGGTGATTCAGAAAGCCGAGGAGAGCTGGCGGAACGTAGGGAGGAGAGCGGGGAGCATTGGGGGAGGATCAGGGGAGGAGCGCGGAAAACATCCGAGGAGGATCAACGAGGAGCTCGGAGAGCATCAAAAGAAGACCCGGGAGGAGCACAGAAAGCATTGGAGGAGGACTAGAGAGGAGCGCGGGGAGCATCGGACGAGGACCACGGGGAGACTGCCGAAAGGAGCATGAGGAGCATCAGAGGAGGATCAGGGAGGAGCGCAGGGAGCCTCGGAGCAGGAGCAGGGGTACGCCAAGGCTGGGTGAGATTACTGGATGGTGCCGGATGGGACTTGTCCTGGACGCTCAGCAGGAATTAGGTGATGGGAGCACAAGTTCCCGTGGCTGCGGCCGGAGGACGGGAAGGAGCTGAGATGACAGGAAGGCGGACCTGTGAGGAGACTACTTCCAGGCGCACAGGTGGTCAGGACCTCCAGATTGCACGCTGTCACCGGGAGCCAGCGGTTCAGGTGGCCGGGATCACCGAGTGGCAGGCGGCAACGGCTAGAACGGCCCTGAAGTCCTCGCGCAGCCTCAGCCCCGCCCTGCGTCAGGGGCGCTACTTTCGGAGCTTCTTGGGAGGCGGTGAGCAGACGACCCTCGTCCGGGTAGGGGAGCAGAGGGTCCGCCTCCTCCCTCGTGGGTGTCCCTGGGAAGGTCACGCCCGCCTTCGGGTCGGGTTCACCGCCTCACTGCGTGTGCCGCCGTGACTCCGGGTCTCACACACACACACGCCCGCCACGACGTTGGGGGCCAGGTCGTGCTCCGTCCGGAGACAGGGTCCGTGTCCGGGTGCTAAGTCTTTCCGCGCTTCCAGGGCCGCCTGGTTCAATTCCTGCCTCTGCCCCGTCTTGGCTGTGTGGCTTTTGGCTGGTCCCTTAACCTCTCTGGGCCTCACGTGACTGCTTTGTAAAACGGGGATAACGATGTCACCTAATCATGGGGTTGTGAAGCTTCAGCGAGTTTAGATGCGTAACGCATCAGGCACAGGGTAAGAACGACACAGAGATATACTATTATTGTGTTGTTTCTACCCATTATGACAGTCTTTTATCTTTAATGAGTGGTCTTGGCTTTCCTTACGTTTCTTTTAAGTTTTAGGGTCATTCATCAATTGTCTTTGTGATGAGTGATTTCTCTATTTTAAGAGGGAAGTTAAAACTCTGAAGAAGAGCCTGTCCCTAAACAAAGACCCAAGCTGGTTTGTGTTGTATGCTGT
The DNA here is from genome assembly GCA_004023785.1 of Mungos mungo. Classification (NCBI taxonomy): domain Eukaryota; kingdom Metazoa; phylum Chordata; class Mammalia; order Carnivora; family Herpestidae; genus Mungos; species Mungos mungo. Next base: position 3,670 of record PISW01015088.1, on the reverse strand, counting down.
GATGCTCAGACTCCCACCAGGCTTTAGAACTTGGGGGTGCCCTTTCCTTGGGGCGCCGGAAATTACTGAGAACAGGAATGGTTTCAACAGGGAAGGTCTGGGACCCCGGTGTTAGAGGTCATGGGTCCCATCCCGGAGCTGCAGACCTGCCAGTTTGCAAAGCAGTGTGGCCTGAGGCGCACTGAATTGGGTTTATTTGTAACATTTCCAGCCAGAACTGCCTGGGAGGAAGCTCAGAATAGACATCAGGAGTCTTCAGCCTAGAAGTGAGAGTTAAAATCTTGCAGGTGTTTAAAGACAGTCCTGGGGAAGAAGGTGGAGAATGGAAACGGTGAAGAACAGAACAGAGAACAGCCAGTGAATTATGCTATTGGCTGACGCTTACGTAGTGCTTACTGCCAGCCAGCAGTGTCGCAGGAACCGTGCACACACTTAATGCTCACAATATCCTGTAACGGTGTGGGAAGTGAGGCAGAGATGTGGACTGATTTACCACAGCCAGTTACTACGGAAGCAGTAGAGCCAAGGTCATGAGCATGGTTGTCTGGCTGGAGTGCCCCTGAGTGTAAATGGGGACTGAAAGAAATGGGAAGGAGAAAAGCAGGAGGGAGTGGGGCCCAGGATTGGGGACAAGACTGTTTCTGGAAGTGGACAACAGCATCGGCTTCTGGGGGGGCATCTCTGGTGCAGCTCTCAGGGTCACTGCTGGCAGCTCACCCCTCACAGTGCCGAAGGATAGCGGGTGGTGGGCACTGCAGTCGGAGTCTGGATGTTCTTTCAGGAAGTCTGGCTGGAAGGGGAGGAAGAAGTGGCAGGGTGAGAGGTGCTATGGGCCGGGGCAGCCACTGTCTGCAGTGCGAGGCCATGGTGGTTTCCGCTGCTCTGATGTTTCTCAGAGACACTAAAGATCTCCAGCCCAAAGCTCAGAGGGGCCAAGAGAAGCCTGCTTCAGCTGAATCTGTATCAGTTTTATGCCTGCTATTTAGTAACACTCACATCAGACAGAACTGGGAGCCTACTAAATGGCCAGGGCTTAAAAATTCAGTCCTATTGCTTTTGATCGAGGGCCTGCCTTCTTTTCTTAATCTCTTTCCCCCAAATGTATGGCCTTGATGGCAAAGGAGCTGGTGTTCACCATCCAGTGCTGCGTGACAATCTACACACATTTATCCACTTAAAACACCAGTTATTCCCCTTCCTGTAGGTCAGGAGCCAGGCAGGCTCAGCCGACTCCTCATCTTACAGTCTTCCAAGGCCAAAGTCAGGGTGTGGATAGGGCGGCTCTGGGGAGGAATCTGCTTTCCAGATGGTGGAAGTAGGTGGAATCCAGTTCCTTGTGCTCAGTCCAGGCATGCAAGCTGCAAGCTACTTCATATTCAAAGTCCTGGGGATCCAGGAGGACTCCTTAGGGTCCTAGAACTAGGCTACCTATGAGCAGGCTGCAAACGGGAGGACCTGAGCCAGTCACTATTTCTCTCCCGACAGGTCTTGAGATGGGGGGGGGTGCATTCCGCCACCCCCACCCCAGGATTCCCTTGGGAGGGCCTGGTGTGGGATTTCGGCTCAGGGCGCTACCGAGGATGGAGCTGCAGAGGCACCCGAATGTGGAGAAGAAATCGCAGCTGCTGGAGGCGATGCCCTGGGACCCTGGGCCTGCGCAGTCAGTGCTCCCAGCACTTCCGCTGGTTAACAGTGACTTCCCCCTGCAGGGTCCTCCCACAGGTGCACGGCTGCCCGCTAGCACGAGATCCAGGATGGCCAGGGAATCTGCAGAGAGCACAGCCTGGGACGCCCAGTCTGCAGAGAACCACACGGGGCTTCTGGTGGTGAAGATGGAAGCGGGAGAGGCCTCTGCCCTTGTGCAGGACGCCAGCTTCCATCCAGGTCCTGAGCGCTCACGTCAACACTTCTGAGCTTCCGTCTTACCCGTTCCTTCACGTCCTGGAGGATCTCTAGTGTCCATTTTCTTCCCTGACTTTCCGCACTTCAGACCACATTTCACTTTATTTGAATAAGTGTTAATACAAATGAGCTGCCATCACTTCTGTGGTTCAGTTCTAGTCCTTTCAGTGGCTTAGTCTTCATTTTCCACATCTTTTTACCTCCTACACTGGTGTCTGGATAATTTGTGTAGATAGATACATGGTGCCTAGATTATCTGTGTGGACACAGGGGCATCTGGAGTGTCTTCGTGGCAACACGGGCGTCTGGAGTATGTGTTGGAGATACCTGTCGTCACGTGCTCACAGTCTCTCTACTTCCGGGTGGTTTTGGTGACGAAGTCGTCACGGGATACAGAGAGAAGCGGGTCACGCGCCACTCCGGGTCGGTCTGCAGAGCCTTCGGGGGCGGCCCCTCCCCTGGCCACCTGAGCCCCTCTCGGCGGTGCCCGGCTCTGGGCGTGACTCCGGTAAGAGGACATGGGGGGACCATGTGCCATTGCAGGGCCTGATGACAACGGAAGATGCGGCCCCGGCGCTCTCCGCTGGCTGGACGCCGCTGGACGCGTCTCGGGGGAGCAGGCCAGGAGAACCACGGCGGCCCGACCTCCCGGGGTAAGCCTGACGGTGCTGGTTTCTCCCGGCCGTGCGTGGCTTCCTTCGTCGATTAGGACCTACTGGGCTGTGAGAAGCTGTCTGAATGACATCAGCATTCAGAGCCACCGACTCTGAACCCTGCTACTAACCACGTGTGGGACCAGCTCCTTAACCCTCGTGGTCTGGCCTCCCTCCCTGTTCTGCCATGTCCTGGCCGGGGAAGTGGGACACGTCAGATACAGGCCTGACTCAGGAGCTCAGGCAGGGTTGGTCCCCTCCCTGTTGCTAATCCCAACACAGAACGAGAGCTGGGGTCCCCTCAGGAAACAGGCTGTGGGACCGTAGAGTGAAAGCGAGAAGTGACCTAGAGATCAGGGCACAGGACACACAGGGCGGCCTGATCCGTCTGAGCTCACACAGCTCACCCAACTCACCCGTGTTGCAGCAGGAGCTCCAGCTCCGATCTGTCAGCACTGAAGCCACTCACGTTGGGGCATCTGCCTTCCTCTGGGGTAAGAGCTGAGAAGACTGTCCCTGACTGGTGGTCACGTTCTAAGCACCTGCTCTCCCGGATTTGCACAGAACACTTCTAAGTCCTCACGTGTGTCTGCTCGCCGTTGCCATCTGCCCAGCACTCCTCGTGTCCAACCCCAGTGCAGGGCCCTGCCTTTGACCTCAGGACTTAGAGCCTCTGTGTCCCCAGCACGGTCCTCCCCACCCTCCTCCCTCCCCTCCCCATCTGCACCTGCTTCTGATGGCCCCAGGCCCCTTCTCGGGTCTCCTTCCTCCCCAGCACTCATTCTCCCCCTTCCTCCACATCCCGCGTCCCGGGGTACGTGGAACCGTAGTCACAGCTTCCCTGCGTGGCAGGGCGACATTGACCACGTCTGGCCACTTGTTATTTCAGGTGGTGAAATACAGGCTGAGATCCGGGCCCTGCCTGCAGACGAGGAGCAGCCAGTACAAGAGTCTGGGCAAATACCATGCCCCTTGCGTAAGGACACGGCCCAGATTCCCGCAGGCTCAGAAGCTGGAGAACAGGAGGGCAGGTTCCCAGGAAAGCAGGAAGCTGCCCCAGGGAGTAGGCGGCACTACTGTCATGAATGCGGAAAGAGTTTTGCTCAGAGTTCAGG
>PISW01015087.1:0-18330 GCA_004023785.1 Mungos mungo | reverse complement strand
CCGTGTGTGTGCAGGGTGAGTGAGAGTGGGGCATGTGTGCAGGGCGAGCGTGTCGTGTGTCACAAGTTGGTGCAGATTCCCTCATCTCGGGCTGGAAAGTGCAGAACACAGTCGGATCCGAGTCCCGTGAAAACCGCATCTCGCATTCGTTGTACTTACGTTAGTTTCTGTCCGTATCATGTCTTTTCTTGGCTTGGAAACACCAACATATTTGCCCTTTCAGTAAAACTGTGGTCATCAACTTTGCTCAAAATGAATAACAGCATTCCTTAATTTATATGGCAGCGGTGTCTTTGAAAAGCAGATTAGAAACAGAATTTTGCTAGGTTGGGTCTTGTTAACTACGGTCTGACGACACCAGAGAATCTCTAGGAAGAAGAGGTTAATGTCTGAGGAAAATAAAATCCTGTCATAATGAAATTCTCTTAATTTCTTTGTACTAGTCGCTTAGATTTGGGATATGAGACTTCCTTAAACGAAGTCTCCCCGAGCAATGGAAACCGACTTCCCTCACAATTCGCGTCACCACGGACATTTCTCCTCCGAAAGCAACAGCCAGACCGGAACCCACATCGGCGCTTGGGTGACGGATCGCGGTGCCTCGCGACTCCTGTTCCTCCTGCTGCTTATGATTTTAGTAAAAGCTGCAGTTGGGACTCTTCGTTTGTATTATATTCTACCGCCAGAGGAAATCGCATCTACAAAAGTCAACTTAAAGTTATTTTCCAGGATTGTGGAAAAATATTCCGACGTGTCACCAGATGACTCGCATTCCAGACAAGTCCTGTCAGCTGCACCGTCATCGGGGAAACCTCCCTGGCGGCTGGAGTGGAGGACACGGGTCTCTGTCGCGCTGACTGCGTCGGTCCCAGGAAGATTTTCCGCATCACGCAGACGCAGTGCCGACCGCTGTCACCGCCGCCGCGATGTCTCTGTTACGCAGATGATGGGGTGGGGGGCGGGACAGAGCGGGTCGTGTTTTCTCTCCATCTCCCCTCTCTTCCTTGGCGGCGTGGAACCCTCCTAACCACTATCCCAAACCCAGGCCACCCTGTGGAAGAGCGCCCTTGACCCCTGCGTTTGGCGGCAGGATGGCGGGGCCGCACCTGGCCGCCGAGTGACACCAGGGGTTCTGGGGGTCAGCCCACGACTCTGCTTCCAGACGGGGTCCGCAGCCACCGCACCGATGCCTCGATTTCTTGTGGTGCACGTGGCCCCATCTTGGTGGCCCTGGTGAGACTCTGCCCCAAACGGAGGGAGGTGGGCAAGACTGGCTTTTGTTGGCAGAAGGACTCAACAGTGAACTGTTGACTTTGATCCGTTTGGGGAATGATTCCTCTCTCCGTATCCAGCCTCCATGGCTGCGTCTCCACCATCAGCGGTGACTGCGAATGGACCAGCCTAACCTTCAAATTGGTCTCTAAAACCACCGCCCCAGCCTTGGCCTTGTTACTTTGCAACTGGACCCTGCTTTGTCCAATCATTCATTCATGCACGCATGCATGCCTTTTAAAAATATATTTAATTAATTAATTAATTAATTTTTTAAATATTTATTTTTGAGAGACAGAGACAGAGCATGAGTGGGGTGGAAAGCAGAGAAAGAGAGAGGGAGAAAGAGGGAGGGAGGGAGACACAGAATCCCAAGCAGCCCCAGGCTTTGAGCTGTCAGCACAGAGTCCAAGTAGGTACACTGCGCGGCTGCCAGAGAGCCGGATGCGCTGCGGGCGTGAGGCCTGGGCGGAGGGGGAGTGCCGTGGGATGCCCGCCGCCGGGCCGCTCCCGGGTCGCCTGGCCTGGGGCTCACTTGGTAGCCACGGAGTCAGGGCCAGTCAGGCGTGGTGCCCACGGGGCCCTGGGCACTGGGTCCAGGCCTGGCCCAGCCCTACTGTCTGCCTGGGTCCCCGTGCAGCCTGGCTCCTCAGCCTGCACCCCCAGCACCCCTGCTCGCCGGTCCTCCCACCGCTGCCCTCAAGGTGGCCAGAAGGACCAGCTGGGCTTCCGGGGCCACGGGGGAGGCCCCGCACACCCACTCGGACTGAGGGGGTCCTGGTTCCCCACAGCCACCCCCTCACCTCCATGTCTGGGTCGGTGCTTTCTCTAGCCAGCTGCCTCCTGGCCCCCCCGGGACTCCATCCGTGAGGTGATGCTGGAGCCCAGGAGGCTACCAAGGGCCCCGCAGAGACCGACGGGCACGATGGCTGCCTCCCCTTCCCTTTCCCCTTCCAGCTGAGCAGTAAGTGATTTGTGACATATTTAATCTGAAATATTATATTTATCCTGAAATATTATTTGTTGTTGTTCTGAAATTCAAACCTAACTTGGCATCTGGTATTGAATCTGGCAAACTAATAGGGGTAGGGTAGGAAATCCTCGGCAAGGTTTCCTGGGGCCATGGAGCCCTGGCGGGTCCTGGCAGGTCTTAGTGGGTCCTGGCGGCTCCCGGCAGAGCCCTGGCGGGTTCTGGGGGGTTCTGGCCAGTCCTGGGGGGGTCCTGGTGGGTCCTAGCAGGTCCTGGGGGTCCTGGTGGGTCCTAGCAGGTCCTGGGGGGTCCTGGTGGGTCCTGGCGGCTCCTGGCAGGTCCAGAAGTTGCTCCCCGCCCCCCCGCCCCCCAAACAGAGTCTCTCAGCCCAGGACCCGAGGCTGAAGGCTCTCTCCGCGGAGGCCGGTGCTGTGCTGCAAATGTCCACCAGGGGCTCTGCTTGCTCTTTCTCAGGAGTCACCGGCCTCGGCTGGGCTCTGGGGTAGGCGCGGGCAGCTGAGAAGCTAGGGCCAATGTGCCGTGTTTGTGTCCATGCAGTGGAGGCCGCTGTCCCCTCCCTGTGACCCTCGTCCATGAAGATGCTTCCTCATCACCAAGGAAGGCGTGGCCGGTGAGACCGAGACCCTCGGAAGGGACGTGGGGGCTTCATGACTGGAGACACAGGGAGACGGGCGTCACCGCCAGCCGCGGGCTCCCTGGCCAGGGCCCGGACGTCCTTCTGCCCAGGAGAGGTGCCCCTAGGATGCTCGCTGGCCGCTCGCTGCTGCCCTGTCCAGCTCTCCGGGGTCAGGCACGGGCACTGAGGTTGCCAGGGTTGTGGTGATGGTTCCCACAGAGACCAGGAGCTGGCAGCTGAGGAAGGGGCGGCAGGCCGCTGGTCCCCACAGCGCCTGTCCTGGCAGACGCTGACCCTCAGTGTCATCTTGCTCGGCTGTCTGTCTGGGTCCCCCTTGGAAGGAAACACGTGGTTGTGGCCACAGACCTGCTGTTGGTGCAGCGGAGCAGCCAGAACATTGTAGCAGGAGCCCCCCTTTCCCAGGTCAGGAGCCCCCGCTGCAGTGCGGGCCATGACCGCCCTTCCCCGGGGGACTCTCCCCGACCCTGCCCCCAGGACAGGGGGCGTAACTCGGTTTCAGTGACATTTCCAAGAGCTGTCACTGTCGTCAGCTCTCTGCCCCAGGGATGCAGCTCAGCCTCCAGGTCACTTCCCACTCAGATGTGGGGCCTGGCCTGACAAGGTGAGGGGGCCACACAAGGTGTCCCTGACGGACTCGGCGTCGCCGGCTGGACGGTCTGGGATCGCTGTTGTCCATCCTGCACACCTAGGCCCGAGTGTCCATTGCAATGCCTTTCACCGCCGAGGAGTTTGGAAACATGGAGACAGTATTCCGAGTCCAGATTCTGAAAAAGAAGCAGATCCTGAGTGACTGTGATCCAGTCGTAGGCTTCACCGCAAGAAGACGGCGCCCACGAGGGCACCAGGTGCCCAGACAGAGTCACCGGGGCGAGCGTGGCCTGGCCCCCAGAGGAGCTGGCTCTCTGTGCACGCGGGCGCGGCCAGCACGCCTCCGGCCCAGCCTGCGGGCACGGGCCCTTGGGGCCCGCTTAGTGCCACGGGCCGCACGTTCGGGTGGGTTTAGGGCGTGATCTCAGGGTTTAAAACGGCCCCACACGCAGAGCCGGAGAGCCGTCTGCGTGCCCGTGGGTCAGACGGGCTTCGTGCAGGCCGCGAGCCCACGCCGCGTGGTACACAGGCGTCTGTGAGCGGAAACCCGCGCACGCGGCGGGTGCGGCTCGGGGCAGGAGCACGTGGCCGGAGGCCGGCAGGCACCCAGCGCCGTGTCTCCGTGGGCCCGGCCACGGTCAGCGTTTGCTCGTGGGGGGTGACTCCGCGGCGGGTCAGCCCCGTGAAGGAGGAGGGCCTGTCCCCAGGGAGCCCCGCCCGCAGGTGGGCCGTGACTTCCCACGGCGCCCGAGACGAGCAGGTACACGTGCTTCCTACGGGCTAAGAATGAATAAACAAAATACGTGTGCTCCATGGGAAGACGACACGCACACGTACAAACAGGCACGTGCACGCGTGTGTGCGCACACGCGTGTGCATACATACTTGAAACAATTATTCCTTTCTGTTTACTGACATGCCAGACGGGGCCGCTGCTGACACTTCGCTTCTCGGTTGGGGGGGAGGGGTGACCCGAGGCCTGACGGCTCCTCCCCAGGGACCCCGGGGCTGAGCGCCAGCCGGGGCCGGGGGCCTCCGTGCGGTGGGAGTTTTACAGGAGCCGGACCCCCAGCCTCACGGAGCTGCTCCGTCTTACTTTTCGTGATTACTTTTCCAACGTTGTAACTTCAAAGCCACATTTTTCTTTCCGTCTTACGTGCCGGAGGCAAAACCGGGATTCAAGGGCCAGGGCCCGGGGAGGAAACAGGCAGGGCCAGGCCACCTTGTGGGCCGACAGTGCCAGGCCCTCTGGGCTCACTCTCCACCAGCACCGCGCCGCTGCTCGGATGCACAAAGGCCTTGCTCACCAGACGGGACCGCGCACAGAGGGAGGGGACCCTGCGGTCCGACCTCACCCCCACGCTGCTCGCACAGAGATGTCCAAGGGCAGGGTAGACAGTGCAGGGTCCGGGCAGCAGAGAGCACCCAAGGGGTCCACTCTCCAGGGCGGCGAGCGCACGGGGTCCCTGCCGTGAGGGCTCTGCGCTGACCCCCGGCCCCGGGACGCGGGCTGGAGCCCCTTGGGGCCAGCTGGGGGCCGCTCGTCTCAGTGTTGAGCAGTGTGGTGGGGTCACACGCCGAAGTGCAGGGTCCCGGAACAGGGGGCCTCGGGGCAGTGCCCCGGCGGGTGTGGGTCAGGCTGCGGAGGACACGGCATCTTCGGGGAAGCTCTGGGCCGGCCAGGGGATGAGATGTTCCATCGGCAGTTCAAGGGCAGAGTCCGTGAGGATGGACGGTGCCCCCCTCCCGGCCCCGCGTTCCGAGGAGAGATTGCCGTGAGCCGCCAGATACACAGCCAGCTTCACGAAGCCGCGAGTGTCGGCCTGGTGGAGAACGTTCTCGGCGTCAGATGCAGGGGTAGGAGGGACCCTGGCTCCTGGATGGTCAGGCTGGAGGGTCGGTCTTATGAGAACAGGGCCTGGGGACACGCTGAGGTCTAGGAGGGGAACCCTCACCAGTGACGCGCAGGGATGGCCACAGAGCGGACGTGCCAAGGCGTCCGGGGCTTCTGCTCCACGTCGCAGGCGTCTGCTTCTCGTGGAAACACCGAGTGGAGCGTGAAGGCCACCGCGGGGTCGGACGGCTGCGGGCTTCCAGGCTGGGCCCCAGGTCTCGGGCCTCCCGGCTTCCTGCTCTGCGAACCTGGGGGCACAGGGAATGCCACACGACGTTCTCTCCTTCAGATCAGATTAATCTCCCGCTGGCACTGAGGGAACTAGTGCCCATCATCCCTGGGAGCGTCTCCGTCTCCTGTGCCCCATGAGTCTCGGGGCCTGGGAGGTGCCTTGGGGAGGCCACCTTGGTTGCTGTGTCTGCCCCACAGGACACGGGTCTCTGGTGTCCCTGTGCCTCGTCTGCACACCGGTCTTGGCCATTTCTGGAGACTCGATGCTTGTGGCCCTGCTTCCCCGGGCACTACACACAACAGCCCCTCCAAGCAAGTCCTGCCCCAGGGAGCAGGCCCTGGCCTCCCCCTGTCCGCTGCGCCTCTCCTGGCCTCCCCCTGCCCACTGTGAGGCCCCGCCCAGACTCCCCCTTCCGCTGTGGAAGGGCACTAGGGAGAGGCCCACCCCTGCAGGCTCTCCTCTGCCCAGGACCCCGGGGGCCAGGCACTGGCAGTGCCAGGAAGAAATGATGTCTTCCGGAAGCTCTGCCCGGCGTGCAGGCCCTGCCCCCTTGAGCTTGTGCGTGTGACTGGGGCGAGGCCACGGTGGGGCGGGGGCCATGGTGGGGCAGGGTGGTCTGGGGCGAGGCCACGGACCAGGCAGGGCCTCCAGGTCAGAGCTCCCTCACTCCAGGCGGGGCCCTTGTTGAAAAGTCACCAAACAAGCACACATGGTCCCCAAAGGCTGGGACCATGGACCGGGACGATCTGCCCAGGCAGCCTGTGACCTCCAGGCTGGGCCCCCGACTCTGGTCGCCTCCTGCAGGGTCTGTGCTCTGCCTCCACTGCCAGGGCTGTCCTGGGCACCACCTCGCCTGCTCCGAGCCCAGCTCTCCGGGCAGACGGGGTCACGCACACGGGGCTCGCGTGGGGTGGACACAGCCATGCCCGGAGCAGAGAGCCAGCCCACGTGGGACTTCCCGTCCACCCGCCGCTGACCCGTGTCGTCTGCGGAGAGGCGGCCGTGCCGTGTCCAGGCCACGTCCATTTCCCGAGCGCGTGTGGGCGTCCGCCTCCATCCCGTGCGGCTTTCTCTGCGGACGCCCACGGAGTGGCCGGCCACCAGGTATGGGGACAGGAGTGTGTGCGTGAGGACACGGGGCTGGAGAGGCCCGTCCACAGCCCGGGCTCTGGGCCCGTCCCTGGGGCTCGGCCTCCAAACAGGGGCTGCTCCCCCCACCCCCCACTGGATTCGAGTCATCAGCTGGTTCTGCTGGTCACTGTCTGGAATCCAAGCTGATTTCCTACATAAAAGCACCTTCTCTGTGCTGCACTGGCCCCTGGCTTGGCGTCCCCCGTCCTGATGCTTCAGCTGTGCGTGACACCCCGGGTGCCGGCGCCTCCCTCACACCTGCCGCTCTGCCCCTGGACTCGGCACCCCGTGTGAAGGTCACGGCCGCTTTCAGGCTTTCCCACAGCTCAGGTCTGTGGTAGTCACGCTGGTCGGGCTGGGCTCTTCAATCAGGGAAGCGAGTTATTGTGCACCTGCGGCCCCCTGGGACAGCCTGGCAGAACAGATGCCCAGCGCATAGTTGCTGAATCGGATTATGTTTTGTTAAATGAAAACACAGGCACTCGAAGGGCCTGGAGGCAGGGAGATGGCGGCCTGGGGCGGGGCTTGGGGGGCCGGGGTCAGGCCAGAGTCTGGACAGAAGCTGCAGGGCCTGCTGTGGGACCAGCACAAACCCAGGGACTCACAGACAGCTGCATGGCCTCTGCTGCAGAACGCACAGTGCCAACTCCTCCAGGCAGGCCTCCAGGATGCTCTTCCATATCCACAGAAAGATAGCCCCACTGCACTTTCCAGAAAGCACTTTCCAGACATCACCTGGGGGAGATGGACTGAACATGTGCTCTATTAATAAGCTGTCCTCCTAGAAAGTTGCCAGCTTGCTGAGCTACAATGTCTAGCTGTTGTTATTTGTTTTGGTCTCAGAACACCTCCCAAAGTTACTGAAGACCCCCCAGAGCTTTTGTTTCCGTGGGGGCACCTACTGAGACGTATCATACTAGCAATGAAAGCTGAGAAATTTAAAAAATATTTATCGACTGATTCACTTGAAAGTAACAATAATAAACCCTTTCAGTACTAGCGTAAGTAACCTTTAATGAAACCTAACGAGAAACTTTTAGCGAGAAGAATCTCTTTTACGTCCAGCTTAGGGGTCAGAGTCTCACCTCGGTCCCAGGTGTTTGTTCGGAAAAGAGGAGTGTTTTGTTGGTCTTTTCAGACAACGGTGACTGGTTTTGGAGTCGCGCACATCGTGATAAGTGCTGGTGTCTCGGGGCTGCCCCGCGGACTCGAGCCGCGCCCGCAGACCGCTCGGTCCCGGCCCCCGCGGCCTGAGCGACGGGCCGGGGCGGTTTCCGCCGCCGTGCCCTGCTCGCCCGGAGCGCGTTTGGGCCGTGCAGATCCGCCGAGCGGCCCGCGTTTCTTTATACGGCATCGACCATCCGGCCGTCCCGTCTCCGCCCACCTGCTCAGAAGCGTGGGGAGGGGGGCGGGCGCGGGGGCTCGAGGAGTTTGCCGGAAAGTTGACGCCCCGTCGTCAGCAGCAAGCACTGCTGGGCCGTTTGCCTCAAAGCAAAGTGCTCACCTGGTTCATTTTTGAGAAAGCATCTGCCTGACGCCCACAGCCGAGTGACCATCGGTGTTGACCAGGGGCCGGCTTGGTCTGGGCCAGGCCTCCTCCTTCCCGGCACATCAGGCGGCCCCGAGTGCCCCGGGGGCCCACACGGGACAGGATCCGTACCCGAGGGTCGGAAGGTCATAAGGTAGCACCTCCTGCTGTGTTGAGGGTACTTGTCAGTGACCCGCATCAAGTGGCTTCACGGCAAGGACGTGATCCCGGCCGAGCAGGCGTCAGAGGCTGACACCCCTAGGCCGCACTGCGAGCCGGTTCTGACCTCGTGGGCTGGCTGGTGGCGTCTGGGGCCCTGGGGTCCCCGGGCTGGGGTTTGTGACTGGCTCTGGAGCCGAACTCTCACCAGTCGGCCACCAGCTGCCATTTGGCGGGCCGTGGATTGAACCAGCGGGTGAGGCAGAGGGTCTGTGGGCCGGCGCCGGAGCCACAGGGTCTGGTCCTGGTCTGACAGCCACTGCGGTACTGATCTGGAGCATCGCCAAGCGTCGCCTTGATCATGAACCTGAGGACGTCACATCGGACCTCCAGTACCCCTTTCCGCGTGAAAGCACCCCTGGGCTGTGCGGATGGGCCTCCTCCTGGGCCCGGTGCCCGCAGGCACTCGGACCTGGCTGGTTGGCCCCGAGCCGGAGATCTGAAGTCTCGGGGTCAGCTTGGAGACACTGTGCGTTGCCGTTTGTTTTTGGGTATTGAATTTTTGTGATCACAGTTCTCCTTAATCTTTGCACACGTACCTCTCGGAGTCAAGTCCGGCTGCTGGGGCCGGACATAGGGGAGTGTCCCTCTGCTCGGGGCACACATGTCCATGGGGCGCAGTGCCCAAGAGGCAGGGGCAGTCCCTGTTTTCTGCAGTTGGCTTGTTCCACCGTAGAGCCGAGTTCCGTCGGTAAACATTCTTCACGGACACTCGATAGGGACACTTGGGCCTCTATAGTTGCTCCATCGACCTTTAGAATGTGATCAGCAGTGACCTCTCCCTTCCTCGCAGCAGCTGCTCGGAGCAGGGGTGCAGGACGCGCAGGGAGGGTGGGTCTCCGGGGTTGGCGCCCAGGACTGGCCCGGCCGGGCAGCTGGGTGGAGCCGGCGGGGTGGACGCTCGGGGAGCGGCTGTCCCCACTCATCACGACTGCGCTGCAGTCTCAGCCCCACACCCCCCGTCTCTGAAAACACCGCATAACACCAAGGACGCGGGACTCTCCCTCCAGCTCCGCCCACGGCACGAGGCGTTGGGAGACTTCCTGCCCGGGGCACACGGGCGCCGGCCCCACACTTCGGGCTCCGGCGGGCGAACCACGAGGAGGCACACACAGCGAGGTAACCAGCCGTGCCCTGTGCAGCTGCCAGCACCCCGCTCCCGGGGCCGGGCGCTGTCTGTGCCGCCAGTACCCGCATGTGTCTGTGTGTGCCCACGAGTGCCCGCGAGTGCCCGTGTGACCGTGTGTGACCAGGCCTGGCGGACACAGTCCCGCTCCCACTTGTATCCGCGGGGCTCCAGCCGCGGAGTGGACCAGACCGGGGGCCTCGGTGAAGGGCACGCCTGGCCTGGGCTCCCGCTGGAGGCCGCGGGCCGAGCCCCGCTTCCAGCACCGGAGCCGCAGCGTCCTCCTGCCCGTCGCGGCCTTGCCTCCACGGCGGCCCATGCGGGTCCCGGCCCCCATCCCGGGCGGAAGCTCCCGGAGCCTCGGCCGGGGCCTGTGTCCGCTCTCGGGCTCTGAGCAGTTTCTACTTGACCCCATCCTGGGCTTCCATCCACCTCTAAAGGTCACCTGCCTGGGGCGCCTGGGGGCTCAGTCAGTTAAGTGTGCAAGTCTTGGTTTTGCCTCAGGTCATGATCTCGGGGTTCCTGGGTTCGAGCGGCGCGTTGGCTCTGCGCTGGCAGCATGGAGCCTGCTTGGGATTCTCTCTCTGTCTCTCCCTCTCTCTCTTCCCCTCCCCTGTGCTCTCGCTCTCGCATAAATAAAAAATAAAATAAGATAATAAAGGTCACTTGCCCGGCCACTCCCTCTGTCCTGTGCTCCTTCGGGCGGAGCTGCACGTGGCGCCTCGTTCAAGGCCGTAGGCGGAGACCGCCGGCTCTGGGCGATCTGGGAGCCCCTCCCAGGTGACAAGGGTCCCCGTCCTCTGCTGATGGGGGCCGGCGGAGCACGCTGTCACGTGTCATCCCTGGCCGGGGTCCCACGCCGGCTGTGTCCCAGGAGCCCCCTGGCTGCCTTTGTCTGCAGGTCACACGGGTCCTGCCTTGGGCACCACTCTGCAAACACGCAGCTCGGGAGTTGTGTCCCTCCACACGCCGACGGCCCCAAGCCCCAGCCACACGAGGGGCAGGCTTTGACGACCTCGGGAGCCCCGCTCGGCCCAATAGCAGATGCGTCTCCCCTCCAACGGCCCGAGACCCCGCCCGGAGGCAGGAGGGACGCCGTGGGCCTGGGCTGGCCGGCTCCTGGGGACGGGACGTCAGGCGCTCTGGGCCAGGGATGCTACACTGCGCGGGGAGCAGGTGGGCGGGGCAGGGGGCCCCCAGGAGGAGCGGCGTCCCCGCCAGCACACCCCCCGGCAAGGGAAATGGGTGGTCTCTGTGTTGGGAGCAGAGCACCCGGCCAGCAGGGGAGGGCGGCCCAGGGGATGCCCTGGAGGTGCCATTGTGGGGGTGGGGACCCTGAGGTCTCGGGGCCTCCTGTCCTCCCGGGGGGTGTGGGGACACTGCCCCCATGCACGTGCTGCCCCGTGCCCCTGGCTCCTGTTTCCGGGACAACATGTGGTGAAAATGGAAATTTCCTAAACTGCACACAAATCACCACAAAGGTCATTTATTCCAAAGGGTGCTGAGATTTCAGGGACAGGGTTACGTGTGATTTCCTGCGGCGTCTGAGGGGTCAGACACAGGAAGCTGTGCTCCGAGCCTGCCGGCTGTCCCTCGCCTCCCTGTCGCTCAGCCGGGAGCCTGGATCCCGCCTCACGCCCCTTCGTCCTCCTGTGCCGACGGCTGGGACCGTCCCCCTGAGCCCCGCTTCCTGGCTCAGCCCCAGAAGCCTCCGCCGCTGAGCCAGCCCCCGCGGCCGCGCTCCTGAGCTCTGGGGAGGACGCGCTCGGGCCGCGGGGCCGTGAGCACAGGCGCTCGAAGCCCACCCGCCGTGCACGTGTGACTCGGGCTGGCTCTGCCCTCCGGGGTTGGCGGTCCGGCTCTGCCACCCTCCGTGGTCACTCGCCCGCCTGCGGACGTGGCTCCGCCCCCCACCCCCCGCCCCCAGGCTCACTTACCTGGCACTCGACCACAGGGGACCTGCCGGACCCCCTTCGGGCCTGACAGCAGGCTTAGGAGAACACAGGGGCCTAGAAGGTGGCTCTGGCCGTCCCCACGCCCCCTCACGTTTCCCCGGATGGCGGGTTGTAGAGCGAGTTTACAGCTTGCTCTCAAGAGTGGCCGTCACTGGTGCGGCAGCATCACGGGCCAGTCGGCAGGTGGGCCTCTGGCCGGGCTCACCCCGCGGCCTGCTCCTCACAGCAACCCCTGCCTTTGATTCTACAGCCACTTCAGGTCGAGTCTACCATGCTGGTGGCGGGGCAGGGACATGGCCAGGGCAGCTCCCGGACCACGGTGGGGCCACCCCACCTCCAGCAGAGCCAGTCTTAGGCGGCGGTGTGGAGAGGCGGGACGGGACCCTGACTCCTCCAGGCGGACGTGCCTGCCGTGAGCCCAGGGCCACCTGTCACCAGCCTCTGAGGCTCGGGGGCCGGGGGGTGAGCGACCACGCGCCTCGGGCCTGAGTCACACGGGCTTGTGTTTAGCGCCCAGTCTCCATTAGTGAAAAATCTACTCGTTGGGAAGTGTTTTCTGCCGGCCTTTCCACACAAAGCACAGACCCCGGGCAGGTTCGGACGCTGCGGCGCACGCGGGGGAGGAACGCCGAGGGGCAGTGGGGTCGGGGTCGCTCTGGGGTCGTGCTGGGTTGGGATCGAGGTCACGGCGGGGTCGGGGTCGGGTCTGTGCCGGGGTTGGGGTCGGGGTCACGGTGGGGTCGGGGTCGGGGTCAGGGCCGCGGCTGTCCCTGGGCAGCAGGCCGCGGGCTCCTCTCCAGGCCGCTCGCAGGCCCCTCCACGGGCCGAGCTCCGGGAGAAATGGCGGGGGCGTCGGGACGTGCCCCGTGGGGCCTGGATCACGCTCTCGGCTTAATAAACGGCGGCTCCCTTTGCAGCAGATAAAACAGCCGCTCGCTGTAAGTGAATTAATACAACTCCTGCCATCTTATTCTTCTTAGATGCGGAGCTAATTTGGAAAGACACATGTTTCTCACGGCTGCCTGGTGTGCAGGCTCGGGGCGGGCCGTGGAGAGCCGGCCCCTGGCGTGCGATCCTCGCGGCCGGAGCGGTGATTAGATTACGGCTCTCGCCCCTCCCGCCGCCGCTCCCGGACACCGAGTCCTCGTGAACTTCTCACACTCCCCGTGGGCCCGCGGTCCTGAAGCAAATGTCCGCCAGGCGCCTCTGGGTGGGTGCCGCGCTCCAGGACGAGCCCCGCGGGGACACACACACCCTGTGGCCACGCGGCACCAGGGGCCCCGGTCACGAGGCTGCGGGGGCGGGGGCTCCTCTCCCTGCCACCAGGGGAGCCGGGACCGGGGCCTGACCTTGCGGCCCTGCTCGTCCGCAGTGGGGCCGGGCCTGCAGGCTCTTCCCAGGAGGAGACCCGGCGGCAAGGCGGCTCCTGCCAGGCAGAGGGTGCTGGAGGCAGGACGAGGGGCGTCTCTGTGGGCAGCTCCAGGCAGAGCCGGGCCCCAATGGGGCTACTGGGGTGCCCACCCGAGGGTGTCACCCGGCAGCACTGTCTCAGAGGCTGGAGACCCTCTTCCTGCCGTGGGGCCTGCCCATCTTGCGGGACCACGGACGGGCCTGTGGTGGCACGGATGAGGCCCTGACCCTCAGCCGCAGGAGGCCTGGGTCCGCCTGCCACACCCGTCTCTTCACCTCGGGGTCTCCGCCATCGGCACACCCCTCAGCTGGTGCGGCTGCGTCCCGGGTTCTGAGGCCGAGGCCACACAATGAGAGACGCGTGGGTGCTCCGCACACAGGGGCTGAGCCACACCCGTCTCAGGCGGAGCTCAGGGAGGCCTCGGACAGAGTGCTCAGAAGCCCATTTCACAGATGGGGACACTGAGGGCAGAGTGGGGGCCGAGGACAGGCTGTGGAGCCCGGGGCCTGCACCATGGTGGGGGGAGGCCTGGGCCCCTCGTGAGTCTTGACCCAGGGCCGTGTGGATGGGCATGGTCCTCCCCGGCCGGCCGTGAGCACCTGCTTTGGGGTCTCTGTTTCCACGTACTTCTGTGCAGCTAAGACTTGGGGGGACGGTGGGTGGGGTGGAGGGCGGGTGCGTGCGACAGGGAGGGGGCGCAGGCAGCCAGGAGGGTGGGCTCGGGGCAGAGCAGCCTCTGGTTGGTGGGGCCCCCGGGGGGGCTGGAGAAGGTGCTGGCCGGGGAGGGAGCCTCCAGTCCGGGCCATGCGGTTACACAAAAGCCACGGAGCGGCGGCCAGGCCTGCTGCTCTGAGCTTCCTGGTGGAAGAAACTCTGGGTCTCCTGCTTCTAACAGAGTCTCAATAATGACTTAGGAGTTACTGTGTGAGCAGGAGGCCGAAGGAGAGGGCAGACGTCCGTGTAGAAGTCCGGGGACTCTGCCCCCAGGAGGGGGCCCACCCTGGGGTCGGGGGTCTCCCCACAGAGAAGGGGCGGGGGTCACTCCACGTGGGGCCCGTCAGGATCCCCAGGTCCACGGCCACACAAGTGTCAGCCACGGGGACCTATGTGCACGGCTCACCTGGACCGAGGGGTGGCACCTCCGCCCAATCCATAACTCCTGTGTCGCCACCGGAAAATGAGCAACCCCCCCCGCCCCACACACACCAGGGGCACCTAAAACATCCACTACCATTCTGGCGTCAGAAACAGGACCGTCTGGGAGGCTGTCGCAGCCCCGAGGAGCCTAGGGTCAGGGGAGGTCCAAATGGGACGCACCGACCTGCCCAGATGGGGTCCTGGGACAGAAGAAGGACGTCGGGGACACACTGAGGGAATCTGAACAAAACACGGATTTGGTCAATGATGCCGTGTTACTGTGGGTTCGTCACGCATTCATTAGCACAGCACCCCTGGGACCGACACATCGTCACCCGAGGTGTTAGCGATGGGGTGGCTGGGTGGGGTTCAGGAGAACTCTGGGCTGGTTTTGTAACTTTTGTGTAAAATGGAAAATTTATTGAACAATTTTATAGAAATAAATTTGGGGGCCCCTGGGGGGCTCAGTCGGTTGAGCGTCCGACTTCAGCTCAGGTCAGATCTCACAGTCTGTGGGTTCGAGCCCCGCGTCGGGTTCTGTGCTGACAGCTCAGAGCCTGGAGCTGCTTCAGATTCTGTGTCTCCCTCTCTGCCCCTCCCTTGCTCAAACTCTGTTTCTCTCTCTGTCTCAAAATTAAATAAAAATATTAAGAAATTTGTAAAAAATTGAAGTTGCAGAGATAAAACAAAGAGAGGACAACATCTGTTCCTTCAATTAAAGTGGAAAAAAAATATTTCCATCCGTCCTCGCATCCTGAGACGTTTGGGGCCTTTCTGGGGCGGGCTCCAGGGTCCCGGGAGTGTCCCCAGTGCCGGTCCCCACGGTCTGGGTTCGATGGGGTCCCAGGGGCAGCGAGGGCCCGCCGTCAAGGAGGGGTGCTTGATGCAAGTGTTAGCTTGCCCCCCTCAGGCCCCAAACCAGGAGCGAGTCCCAGGTGGTCGAGTGGGTGAAGCGCTCGGCGCCCGCGGTCCCTGCGGACCCCCGGGGGCGGACGGAGGGTCTCACTCCATCTCCGCGGCCCGACACCAGTCCTTGTAGCAGATTCCCGGGGAACCGGTGGGGACTCGCACGGGACGCCCCCCCCCCCAGGGGTCAGCAGCCCCCAGCCCCACTGTGCCTGCAGCCTGCCCCTGGCATCAGGCCGGCGGGCCCTGGGCCGGGGGAGGGGCTGTGTGCCTCTCTCGCTGCGGGACCACCTGTTTCCTCCGCGCAGCCTGGATGCGCAGGAACTCGCAGGCGGTGGCGCCCGTGCCCTCGGGTCCGGCCTCAGCCATGCACGTGGACCACGTGGGTGTCTGCAGACTGGGGACCAAGGGCCACTTCCCCACGTGGTAGGGTCTGTCCGACCCCCAGACCTGGGGAGAGGGCGGGAGGAGCCCCGATGAGCTTGATCGCGGCCCCCAGCAGGTTGGGGCGCTGAGGGATGAGAGGCGTGGCCTCAGCGGCCCCCTGCTGTCTCCGCTGCGCCCAGGGCCCGCCGGCCACCCAGGCAGAGGGTCTCGCCCCAGGACGAGCCTCTAGACTGGAAGCTGGCGCCTTTGGAAACAGCCACTGCGGGGGTCCCGCGGGAAGAGGGCCCCGAGCCCGGGATCTCGAGTCTCGGTCTGTCTCGCGATCAAGTTCCTCCGCCGCAGGACGTTAGTGGTTGGATGGCCGCGAGCTGCCCGCGTCCTGGGACTCTGCGCGACCGCCAGCTGCGCACGCTGTCGGGGCTCGGCGAGGTGGCGGGCAGGCCCGCGCCGCGTGGACACGGAGGCCGGCTCCCACGTGCGGGCGGGCGGGCCGTGGGGTCCCCGTGGGGTCCCCCGCGAGCTGGGAGAGGACCTGGGGCTCCAGGAGGCCCGGGCATTCGTTGCTCAGACTTTGGGGTTCAGAGCGGCCTTTCGGCAGGTAGCGTCCACACGAACCCCACAGCTCGTGAAGTGCTGACACTGCTGGGGGTCGGGGCGCCCGAGAGAGACTGGCAAGGGCGGCGCCGGGCCCGCACGGAGGGGGGAGCGGAGCCGGGCGACGCCGGCTGCGGAGAGGCGGTGTGCGGGCGAGCCGGCCCCGGCGCGCGTGCGCGGGTTCGCGCAGGTGTGATGAGGTGTCGTCCTGGGGCAGGCAGCCCGGAGAGGACTGTCATCCCCAGAGGGGGGCGGCAGACCCCGCACAGAGAAGCCGCGGGCCTGGGGACACGTGGTGGGAAGCCAGGGGCTCCGGACCCACCAGAGGCCAGAAGAGACCGGAAGCGTCTTCCTCCGGATTCTCCGGGCAGCTCGGCGCTGAGGCTCCTCGACCTCAGAGCACTGGCCTCGGAGAAACAAAATTTCCTGTTTGGAGCCGCCCGGTTTAGGGGGCTTGGTCAGGGCAGCAGGGGGCACCCACGCCCTGGGAAGCAGGCTGCAGGGAGGAGGCGGTCAGAACTGCGCCTGCTTCGGGCTGGCTCCCCTCACGCCCTTGGCCGCCTCGGGCCCCAGAGAGGGGAGGACAGCTCGGAGGCTGCGGCCCAGAGACTGGAGCACCGCGGGGCGGCCAGCCGTCCGGCGTGCCCACCACCAGGGGCTCCTAGGACATGGGGCTCAGAGCACTAAGGCCAGCCAATTCCCGGGGACACCGGGTGGCTGGTCACCTCCCGAGTGTCCAGGGCCGGGCAGTCTGTGGGAACGAGGGCCAGCCCACATCACTGGCCTACCTGGCGCTGACGTCTCTGGGTGAGACTCCACTGACGGGAATGTCCCCGCGCCCACACGCCCAGCCGCGGGCGCCCGGAGGAGGGCCTGTCTGCTGGGGGTGGGGGGGGGTGCTGCTGGCGCGAGCCGGGCCTGGGCCCACCTCCTGGTGCAGACGCCCAGGGTAGGGGAGCCATCTGGCCTGTTCTCCGGGGAGGGTGGCCCCTCCCTCTCACTGCAGGAAGGCAGGGAGTCTGGAGGGGGGACCCTGCTGGGGGCGGTGGGTCCCGGGATCAGGGGCGCCTGCCAGGGCGGGGACGGGGTAGGGGCAAGGGGGGCAGAGCAGGGTTAGGGGTGGGGGAGACAGGGTTTCCTCTGGGTCTGCTGTCGGGACGCTGGGGACAGACCCGAGCCAGAGTGTCCCTCCTGAGCCCGGGGTGTCGGGCTCTCCTGCAGGCAGGACAAGGCTCGGGCAGCACCTGCCGATGGCCCCGCGTCACGCTGCGTCCCGGCTCCACACCGAGGACCCGCTGCAAGTGGCCCCAAGGATTTAGTGCGGTCACGTGAGAGGGCGGTTCCTGCCCCGTGACCGGGGGTGTAAGAAATGTCTCCGCACGGCCCTCGAGTCATCACAGCCCCACGTGTGTTCCTTTCTCACTGAGAACCCGTCTCCGGGGGGGTGTGGGGGCCCGGGCGAGGCAGCTCCGAGCACCGAGCGGGCCAGGACGTGTGCGGGGCCCGAGCCGCAGGGCCAGCCAGGGCGCGTCCGCCCTCTGGGGGTCCAGTCACTGCCCGTCTGTTTCCAGAAGGGATTTGGGGTTGTTTATGATAAAGAAAATGCCAGTTAACGGGACGGTGAAAAAGTGGCAGGAAGCAAGCGTCCAGTGACTCAGAAGGGGGTCCCTGGGCCTCTACCTCTGGGCTTCCTAGCAGGCAAGGCACAAATGACGCCCGGGCAGGAAGGGAGGTGGGGGCCCGCAGGAGGCTCTGTCTGCCCGGGGTGCAGGGCCCGCCTCCGCCTCCGTGCAGCCGGCTGCGCCTGCTCTCCTGCCGCCCGTGCTCAGTGTCCCCTCCGCTGTCTCCCCAGGTCCTGGGAGGGGGCCCCTCTCACGGAGAAGTCACTCCCCGGGGGCCACCGCCCCAGCCCTGCAGTCCTGCGGCCCCTGGCTGGTCAGTTCCCTGCAGTTTCTAATGTCCATTGGAGAAGACAAGCCAGAGGAGGTTAGATTCCAGGTGCTCCATTGATTTTGAATTATTCAGTTTTACCTGCATTTGAAAAATATCAACTCATTTACTGTTTTTGTTTTAACAAAGGCGTGTGGAGTTGGTCCTGAATGTGTTCCTCCTTGGGTCCCCTCCCACCCTCCCCGGCGGCCCAGGCTCCCCAGTGAGCTGCCAGGGGGTCAGGGCAGACCCAGGGCTGAGGTTCCCCAAGGACGGTGTCCCTGAACAGATGGATCGTCCCCGACACACACACCCTCCTGGGCACCCTCACCCTCCTTGGTACAGACCCCCCTGCACACACACCCTCCTGGGCACCCACCCTCCTGGGCACAC
>PISW01015086.1:0-18357 GCA_004023785.1 Mungos mungo | reverse complement strand
AGGTGACTCCCCTGCTTCCAACTCCTCCAAAGGCCTCAGGGCCACACGTGAAATGGGGCGGTCAGGGGCTTGCTGGGCTTGCTGGCACTTGGATCCCGGAAGATTCTGGTTCCCTTTTCCCATTGTTGCTGATCTGCAACAAGCCAGGGACCAAAGGGAAGAGAAGTTTAGAGAGCGGGAAAGAGAAGCCTGGGGGACAGGACCCAGGGGTCCCGGGGCGGCTGGCCACCTTCTAAGGGCAGAGGACTCTCGTGTTGACCTTTGCACCACACACGCTGTCCACGTGACACCCCTTCCTCTAGAGACTTACTTATTTTTGCGTGTGTTTAAATCTTTAAGTCTGTGCTCTCTGGTCTTGCTGAGCTGAAGGAGGGAGGGGACACGGAAATGTGGCTTCAGATCCTCGCTGGGAAAGTCAGCCCTCCCTGGGGAGTCTGCGGGGTGCGGGGTGCCTCCTGCGGGCTGAGCTGGCAAGCCCTCCTCTCCCCCGAACCGGCAGGCGCACCTCCCTCCTCGGCCCCTGCACCTGACAGGCTTTGGCAGCCCCAGACTCGGAAATTCCGAGACGGGAGAGCAAGCCAGCACCCCCAGCCCCGTGTTCTCACTGCCGGCGGTGATCCTGAAAAGGGAGACTTCTCTCTCCCGGGAGCCCTCTCGGGTGTGGATGGGGCACGTGCCCCCTGCAGGGGACAGTGTTAGGACCAGGCCTCGGGGCTTCCAGAGTTCTGTCCATCCTTAGCGCACTGTGGGTCTTACCTTCTGGGACCAGAGAGGCCAGAGGGACGGGTAGAAAAGGTCACGCTTCTGCTGTGGACCCGGCTTCTCTGCCTGCGTATTCCTCAGTCCGGCCTCAGGGACGGCTTGTCCTTGCCTTTCTCTGACCATGTGGTCCTTGATTTCCTAGGACGGGGCCCGTTGGACTTCAGGGCTCCCTCAGGAGGAGCCACCCCAGGAGTTCGCTTCTCGCCCCTGCCGTCTGCGCTGAGCACCATTCAGACAGGCTGGTCCGCAGACTCTGGTTGGAAGAGGCTGGATTTTAAGTGCCTCTGACCACCTTCTGGCTCCGGGCTCTCCCGGGGAGGGGGGAGGGAGGGGGGAGCCCACCCAGGAGTTCCCTTCTCTGGATCTTTATGCAGCCCCCTCCGTCCTCCTCCTGGTCACCCTCGCAAAATCCACCCTCCAGAGATACCTACCTTCCATAGAAAGACAAACACCTCATTTCCGTCCCTAACTTTCTAGCTGGTTTGTGTTTCTCGGGGCGTCTCTTGCGAAGCTGGCTGTGCTTTGAAAATTCCAGATCTGTTTTGGTCTGTCCTGTGCCCTTGAGGGCTGTCCCTTCCCTGGCCTTCCCTGGCCGGCCCAGGACTCCTCTGGGTGCTCCCAGCGCCTTGTTCTTCTGGTTTCTTGAGAGACTCCTTATTTGAGTGTGTGTGAGTGTGAGTGTGTGTGAGGATGTGAGCATGTGGGTGTGCGTGTGAGTGAGTTGGTGTGTGAGTGTGACTCGGGGCTGAGTGCCGGACCGGGCGTTTCCATGAAAGGATTACCGCAGGAGCATCCTTGTTCTCTCACTTTTTATTTTACTTTTTGTGAAGGATTCTTGTTTCTGACAGAGTAAGAATTGGAAGATTTCATTTTTCATTGAAAAAGATATCCTGCCAGCTCCAAACTTCTTGCTTCCAGTTTCTGAAAGGTGCCAGAAAGGTCCAGAAGCATAGTTGGGTTGGAGGCTTTGGAGCCCAACCCTGTTCAGAACAAAGGAGCCCTGGATTTACACCTCTATAGGCCGATTTGAGCAAGTTCAACCTTTCCATTAACCCCTGGTAGACAAAATGACTTCCTAATACTAGTTAATTAACAAACGCTGGTCTGCCCCCAAATGGATTCCCGCGAGTGTCTTTGGTGTGGTCCCGGCCACTAGAACGAAGTGCGAGGCCCTCTTTGTTCTCCAGTCACTCTTCCTGTGGGCGCACAGCACTCTGAATCTCAAATGAGCTGCCTAATTAATCCCCGGGCTCTCCTGGGGGAAGGCCGGGCCCGTCCATTATCTTCACTGTGCAGATAGTAACAATTTATCGGGCTTGGTGGAGGTCACGGGAGAATTAGCATCTGAGCCAGAATAGAATTCCCGGGTCCCAAACCCCTCTCCTCTCCTCCCGTTCCCTAGACAACGCGGCTTCCTCCTCTCGCTACAAAACTAGTAAATGCACAGGCAGCCCTCCTGAGTCAAAAGGAATGACTGTTCCGTCCATTGGCACGGCGGTCAGCACGCGGTCAGAGAAGGTACGGAAGCATCAGACCCCACGCACGAATCTGTCCCCACAAAGGCAAGGTCACTCCCATGAGCCAGCCACCCTCTCCTGAGGGGGGGTTCCCAGGAAACAAGAGCCCCCAGGTGCCTCCTGGCCGCGACAGGGGGGTGGCGTGTTTAGATCTGTCTCTCCGCGTGGGTTATGGTTGTGCTCTGGCCAGTGCCACCTCCTGCCACAGCAGGAGGAGGAGACATCTTAACAGCACGGCAGGGCTGGAACGCAGGCCTCTGGTTTTCTAGAACCAGACGTCTGACAGGAAGGAATGTTCACCCAAGTTGTATCCATTCAATTCAAGGAGCACCCATTAAGCAGCATCTAAAGACCAGCCAGTGCGGGAGCTGTGAATGGGATCACAGGCAGGCAAAGTTCCCAGAGTGACTTTGGGGTGACCTTTCCCAGGCGCCCGTTTGGAAAAGCAGAAAGGCCTTGATGATCTCTTGATGCCCTCCAGCTCAAGTGCTTGGGAACACTGTGATCACCGGCAGACGGCAGACATGTTTATCTTATTTCTGATGTTCAATTGTCAGAGACTCCTAAGGCTAGACTCCCCACCCTCTCCGTTAACATAAACAAGCTCTTAACCAGATTGTGGGAACTAACTAATGAGTAATTAGATGCCTTCCCTAATGTCGCTAGGATGGGATTCCTGCGTGGACCCTTCCGGAAAGTAAGAGTGCTTTGATAATGCAAACACATTCTTTGGATTCCAGGTTGCAGCTGACTTTCAGGGTGGAGGGAGGTGCTTGCTTTGGGGACTGGGAGCTGGCTCTGCTAGCTGTGATCAGTCAGGGCTCCTGGGAGGAAGGCTGGAAACACTAGGATAATCCTGTTTTCATTGCATCTGCTTTGAGAGTGACCAAAACAGAACAAAACAACACAACAACCCTGAATACAGAGATCACAAGATTCTATCCCCACAGGTTATTACCAACTTCCTGCTCGGAAAAGCTTCACAATCATTATTAATGTATTTGAGGTGATGATCAAAGAAACAGGCATTCTTTACATTTGGAAATTTGCAACCAGTAAGAGACCTTCCATTTATCATGCATTTAACTTCTGAGATAATGAATCGTCCTCCGGATCCTTATCAGACCTGAATGTTTACGGAAGAAACACCCTCTCCATAAATCTTAGAAATTGCGTATTCTGGTAAGCGCATGGCATCTCAAAATTTGGAAATCATTACAAGCATTCATGGACTATTTAAAGCTGACAAATGGTAAACAGAAATGTCATTTCTTTCATTAGCACCGAAAAAACACCTTCTTCCCACCTCCCGCCCCTCCCCAAGTCTGCTGTGCCCTTTGATGAATTGGTCCGTTATTTCAAACAATATCGTTGCACAAACAGACATTAACAGGAGTGATGGCGGCATGTCACCTCTTCCGAATCGCATTCAGCAGGAACATGAGTGACAGCTCACACGGGCTCCGCAGGCCTGTATTTATGCCGCGAGAGAGGATTTCTTCAGCGGTCACTTCATCACAGGTGGCTCACCTGCTTCAGAGACGTCTGAGCCTCCAAACGGCCGGGCTTCTTCATGCATAACTCACCTCTATTTCCATGGCAACTGAAAGATGATTAATCAGTTGAAAACAGTTAATTTGTTTAGTACGTCAAACTCAAGAACAAGCCTCCAGGTTTAAGTTTCACAGGAGGTTGCGCCTTTTGACATTGAAAAGAAAACCTAGAAAGTGAAGAGAGAGAGAAGAAAGTCCGTGATATTCTCAGTGAAGACTCAGAGATGGAGAATTCTGAGACCTCCAAGGGTAATCCACTCTTTTACATACTATCAAAGCCGAGCCCAGAGGGGACCCAATTTGCTGAGTTTGAAGAGAGGGGAAAGGGCATCTGACAGACGTCAGTACTGCTTGCTGGTGCCTGGCATGCTGGCAGCGCTGGCAGCGTGGTCACCCCCCACCTGGCTGCATCAGAGGGTGTCCTGATTTTGTTAGAATATGACAATGTTGAAGGATTTAGCCAGAAAAGGACACTACCGCCAGGTACTGGGAGATGTCATAAATAGGCCAGTCTGCACTGTCCCTAACACCTGTCCCATGAGCTGTGGTCCGGCCTCGGCCGCTCAGCCCTCAGCCCGCTCCCAGCTGGAGCCATAAGGGGAGGACCTGCCCAGCCCCAAGACCGCAAGGCCCTGTGACAGGTGGGCCGACAGTTCCTGGTGGTGGCTGCTCGGGGGCAGAGAGCTAATCCAAGTGATCCGGTGGGTTGTACTTTCTCCCACGTGTGATGTCTTCAGTGTGGCTCTGCAGGGATCTTGCCAATGATGGAGGTAAAAATACTTTAAAACTGGCCTCACTTTGTACTAATTTTCAGTGACCTAGGCTTACTACTTTCATCACTTTTGAAAACTCTGTACAAATACTGCAAATGTTTGTGTATTGGTCACAGTTGCTTTTTCCCTCCTTCCCTCCCTGC
This sequence comes from Mungos mungo, assembly GCA_004023785.1. NCBI lineage: Eukaryota > Metazoa > Chordata > Mammalia > Carnivora > Herpestidae > Mungos > Mungos mungo. The sequence goes on along the minus strand of PISW01015086.1, from coordinate 13,609 downwards.
CTCCCTCCCTGCCTCCCTTCCTCCCTCCTTCCCTTCCTTCCTTCCTTCTTTCCTTTTTTCCAGAATTGAGAGAACGTTAACTTTTGACTCTATTTTTACCATCAAAAGATCTATTATATTTCTACAGACTTCAAAACTTCTTTTATTTAAGTTAGTATCAATGGTAAGGCATTTTTAAAGACATGACTTTAAATATTTAATTATGGGAATTTCAAACCTGTGAGTATTGGAGGGTAATATAACAAATTTATCGACTACTCACCCAGCTTTGGAAGTTCACTTGAAGACACTCTTGCTCCGTCTGTAATCCTGCCTTGCACCCCTCCTCCCTGATAATTTGAAGCAAATCCCACAGGTCATATCAAAACCATTTACAAGAATAAAGCTGCAGAAAAAGTGAAATAGCTGCATGAATGCTCGAGGAAGCTCGATTTTAAAGTAAGGTTTAAAAAGTAAAATAAAATAATAAAATTAAGTAAAATAAAATAAAGGAACCTTTTTCCTCTCTTCCTCATACCTCTCCTCCCTTGTTAACTTTCTGTTTCAGGAACTTGGTACAACCCTGAAAATATGTCCAGGGTGGGGGTGGGGGTGGGGGGGCTCATGGTTTTCTGAAAGCCATTATCTGCCCAACAAAGCAACAAAACCTTTGCTCCTCTTTATCCCAAACTCTGTCTTCATGGTATATTTTGGCTCCGAAGCACAGAGGATGGTTTTCAGGAACAATACCATTTCTTCCATAAATACTTTAATGCCTCTCTGAAAGAAGGATTCTTCCACATGTCACCTCAACACCATTATCACGCTCCAAGATTACCATCATCCCTTACTATTACTAAATATCCACTCAGTGTGACATTTTCCTGATCTTCGTTTCCTTTCTTCCAGTTTGCTTGATTCAGGAATCTCACAGAGGTCCATGCCCTGCAAATGACAGGCTTGTCTCTTGAACCTCTTTTAATAAATACGTAGTTTCTGTTGTTTTCCTTACAGTTTATTATTGAAGGAATTTGGTTTTTGTTTACATTTTGCTGGGTGCCAGTTGTGTATTTCCTTTGCCTCCTGTATTTTCTGTAAATGGGTAGCTAGACCTAAAGATTTGGTGAGATTTGAGTTATAATTGTATTTTATTGTATTTTACTTTTTATGTAAAAATTCCTTACAGGCAGGATAAGGATTTCTATTAGGAAGCACGTGACATCTGGCCATCCTTCTCTTTGGAAAGAGAGTTTCCATTCATAATAGCCCTAGAATAGATTAGAAATAATTTAGTGGGTGCGCAATGGTTATATATTAATTTGATCATCCCTGTTTAATTTATTGTCTATAATGTGCCTATAAAGAATATCTTTCCCTTGCATATTATTGAATTACCTGACGTAGAATTTTATCAGAAAATATTATGTGTGCTTGATTGCATCTTACTATTTATTAGTTTTCAAAATAATGAGTTGTTTTCCTAGTATGTTCTAAATATGATTTATGAGTTTTAAGTATTATTATAAACACATAAATTAGCATCTTTGATGTACTTCCATTTGTTGTATTTATTAATCTTAAATGTACCCGTCGTCGGCTAATAGAAGTCTCTTGAAAGTGGCTCCTGAGTTCCAGTGGTCTTTGCTGGCTTCTTGCTTTCTCGAATGACTGGATGTTGCAGACGTATCTTGAACATTTTCTTCCTCTAGCCGGAAGCAGTCATTTCACCAAGGATTCCTGGTTCCTTCCTTTCAGTGGGAAATAGTATTTAGAGACCATAGTCTTGGTGCTGGGGTGCTAATCATGACTGGATTAGTCACTATTTCTAGACATTTTCAGAGGTCAGAGCTGAACACACACACACACACACACACACACACACACACCCAAAATGATTAAATACAATGTGAGTTCATGCTGATTGATAATAGCAAATTACTTTCAGGACTACAGAATCTGACTCATCTCAACAGTCTTAATTCTGTATCTTTTTCCACATTGAAAATTCCCGTTTTCAATGACAACATAATTGCTCATTTGATTTATCTCCTACCAGTTCCTCATTATACACACAGTGTGACAGTATTGTGTCAGAATGGCTACCTCAATAAAGTCACTAACAGTACAATTATTGAAAAGAGTATAATATTTTTCCCGAGTGCTGTTTTAGCATCTAAACCACTGGAGAAGTACAGATAATTAATATTCTTTAAAGCTATTCGGAATTTTTCCTCTCCAGGTGGATATGCCATTAACTTGATAAACAGGGTCATTGTTTTTATGTGCTTTTGATTTTTGAAAATCACCTGTCTGACATTAATTTTCCTTAAGGTTATGTCAAATATGTATGTGAGCTTTCTGTCAAATATACAAAATTAAGCACACTGAGAAGACTGATTTCTGCAGTTGCCTCTCCTACAGATTCCTTCCATCCCTCTATTTTTGAAGATTATTATATGGAAAATACTCCTGTCCTTTTTTCTCTTCTCTACTGCTCAGACTGAACAGTACTGTGAGCAGATGTGAGTAAGCCTTTCCCCGTACCAGTCGGTTCTCCGACTCTGCGGCTGACACTCGGTGTCCTCCCTACATTAGCTCAATTCTGACACCATCTCCTGGGAGATGGACTCCGATCCCACAGGCAGGGGCTCAATCCCACAAGGTTTATTAACCCCTTCATTTCTCCATCCATCAGATTGTGAGGTCCTGTTACGGGCCAGTGTTGTGGGCATCGTGTTAATGGGTAGAGAGACAGGAGGTAGCAAAGTGGATGATGCAGTTCTTACCAAATGGAGCTTATGATCTGAGTGGGGAGAAGACCATTAAAGAGGAAATACCCAATATCTTGTTACAGTCATGATAAGCATTGCTGACCTTGAATCTTCTTATGTTTTGGATTCAGAAACCTATATAAAAGCAGATGAGGCTAGCACTATTTTAAGTATTTGCAAACATTAACTCTAAGGAATACTGTCTGCATTAAGTTCATAGATAACCAAACAGTAATTAAGGAAGGTTAATGCATCTTCTCAAATCATGACTCTGTCTCCCGCTTCTGTTAGTCTCTTATATGTACTGACTCATTCCTTTCTTCCATTTGTGCCCCAATCCTCTGAAAACTCAGTACTGTTTGCAATTACTGAACAGACTTTCTCTGGAGCCATTATGGGACTTCTGACTCAGGCCAAGTGTAGCAGCTGGTATTGGATGAGCCCTCTAGCAACCGACAGCTAGAAATACAGTATAAAATATATGGTTTGCAAATATCGGACAAAAGAAAGTATGGGAACATAAGCCACGACAGGAAAGGCATGAATGAGGTGATTCTTTGATGCCTTGGCTTCCTCCCTGGCTGACCCTTCTGGATTATGGCCCAGGAAGGGGGATCCCACGCAGAGCCTGGGGCCTCACTTAGATAAGGTGATAGGGATCAGAATTCAGGGAGGTTGACATTTCTGATTCAAAGGTGACTTCACAGGGAATGCACATTTGGAATTTGGGGTGAGGCAGAGTACTTAAGAGCAAGAGGCCACACAGAGAAAGAAATCCAGAGTCTCCTGTGAATGTTCTTGGTCTGAACATTCTGAAGTAATAGTAAAGTCAAGAACAGCTACCAAAAAAAGGTAACTACCAGGGGAGCGCAAGCTGAAAAAACAAACAAACAAACAACCTTCTGTGGTTCACATAGACATGTGCTTCCCATCTAGCTTGAGTGGAAAGAACTTCTTGAACACCCAGCAGAGCTTCTAGAGAGGCCATACTACAAAAGTAGGACTAAAGTAGCCTTACCCCAAATCTATTCTAACAGAGCCTGAAAACAACCCATCAGAGAATTGTAAGGGTCAAGCTGATGTTCAAATAAATTAACAGGTTTTCAGAACAAAGCCCAGTGCTCTGACAGAAAGGCAGGAATCTAGATGCTGAACAATATGGAAGATGTCAAGTGTTCAGCTGAAATTACTAGACAGATGGAGAAGCAGGACCTGTGACCCACAATCAGGAGAAAACTCAGTTAATAGAAACAGAGCTGTGCCTTCCTCATGATCATACCTCAAGATTTCAGTTTCGTTGTGGTTTTCCTACTTGCCCTTGTTTGCATGACGCCTGTGACTGCTTCTCTGGATCTGTGTCTTCTGTGGCCAGACACGCCCATCAGCATCACTGCCTGCGTCCCTGCCCGCTCTCCTTTGCCTGGTCATAGGCAGACCTTCTTCCTAAGTATTAGTCTTTGTCACTTTCTTTTGCCTCTTCCTAATTGGCCCTCCACATTTTCTTGGACAGTTTTATTTACTCCTATATCGTCAACTAAAAGTTTATTCAGAGTAAATTTCAAAAGCTTCTGCTTCTATTATAATAAAGTATGATAGTTCTTATTCTAACGTCTCTGCGCATGAGGCTTCATCAGATGTTACAGTCATTGTTTTCTTTTCATTGTCACTTAACTCCGGTGTGAAGAAAAGCTTGGGCGCTCCTTAACAAAGAAGGAAATGAGAGCGTGGGGAGATTAAGGTACTTGCTCAAAGTCGCCAGTCTGGGAAGTGGTTTGGCACAATCTAGAATCCAGCGTCTCTACCCTTTGTAACACGTTCTTCCCAAACCTGTAGTTTCCTAGAGTAGAAGTTTCATAGCCCGCGAAGGCTGAGCACATGGCAGATTACCTCATAGTCAGTACTCCCAACACCTGCGGCTGAGAAGTCAGCTGAGGGTTCCACTGAATTCTGAAAGAGAAAAGTCTCCTTTTTGGGCAGTGATGTGTAGACAGAGTTCCTTTGAATAATGTCTTTAAATGGACTGAGGCAAAGCCTCTCAGGTGATTCATGCATCACACTGACATTCCAAAGAGTCAAATTGCACAACGCACTTTTGACTTTCTCACTCGGAGCAATTTCAAGTATTTGTGCTCACATGTTTTGTTCTGGAGGTATGTGCCAAGGTGGATGTTCGGTTTCATTATAGACGCGGATTTTTATCTGTGTGGAAACGGGCAGGAAAGTCCAGGCTAACTCCGGTCTCAGGCCTCGGGTTGCTTACACTTTGACTTCATTGGTATTCGTTTCTTTATAGGGCATTCAGTGCCTTACATAACAAGCATCTGTCAGTGGTGATGATAGCTTCCTTATATAGTTCATGCCCCATCACAGCACTGAGGAATGCTACACACATTTTCTTCCCTTAACTCAGGCATCTCTAATATGCTCTCTGATGTAATCCCATAGTATTTGGTTTGATAGCTGACCTGGAAAGTCAAGTGGTTGGACACATTTTGAGTTTTCTCAGTTTGCCTTAGCACTTTCAAGTATGGGTCAAACTCAGTAGTCCCGGGAAACAAGTGTCTTTCCCCCCACCTTCCACATCCCCCACCCCCACCCCCCATCCCCACATATACAGTCAATCAACAACAAAAGCTAAAGCACAAACACACAAATAAACAAAAACACTCTGAGAAAGTGTTTTCACTGAAGCTCTTTTCGGTCCAGATTCATTTTACCCTTCAAAATTTAAAAGTAGTAAAGCAAAACGTATTCCACAATAAGCTAATGGTATTTTAAACTGGTGCCTTTGTTCGACGTGCCTCTAACGTATATCTCTTGTATTCTTGAGAGTTGCACATATGATTGCATATCTAAGCTCTGCATAATAAACAAAGCTAAACTTGTGTTGTTCTCAAAGAGGAAATGCATATTCCATTAGCATTTTACAGTGCTCTAAGATTTACGTCTTAGGGCCCCATGCATATAGAGTTTATTTTAGTAGGGGATGAAATCTATTTTGGAGCTTTGTATTTTTATTTCTAACAAATACATGTTTGTCAGTGGAGAGTGAAAGTGAGGATTAGATGAGTAGGGTCAGAGAGAGAGTTTATGGTGGGTGTCCTTCCTGAGCCCCTTTGGCCAAGTGCCTGTGTCCGTACAACGGTGTTGGTTTTTGTTAGTTTTTGAGTTCTGTGTGAAATTTGTCTCACATCTCATCATACCAGGGGGACGCTCGATGCTCCACCATTTAAAGTCTTTCTGTTTTCCGAATATTCAGCCACATACCACATCAACAGAACGTGCTTGGTGACTGGCTGTATTTCCTCTCGCAAAGAGCCTAAACAAATCAAGGTCTATATGCTTCTTGCCACCTTGAGGCAAGCAGGTTTAAAATTGAATTGTAGAGCTAGGGAGCTTCGGCCATTAAATTGGCATGAGAGCAAGAAAGGGTTTTGTTGACTTGTGTTTCTAGGAAGTATACAGTATAGATTTCGCTGGAAATTTTATTTACACCAGACTGCTTTCCAGGAGGCACAAAATTTAAAGTTGAAACAGATGATAAAATAGCACTATGTGAGTCCCGAGATCTTAAACTGAGATTTTGTAAGACCTTTAGCAGCACCGACATGCACGGGACCTTGATTCTGGTATACGGTGTGGACTGTACTGTTTGGTAGAGCCTGCTTAGAGCTAAGGGCCAAGAGCGGCCCCAGGAATTCTGCAGGGGTTTGTTATTACCCCATTTTATAAGTGAGGAAACTGAGGTTCGTATCAGTAATCTAGCCAAAGTCAGAAAGGTAGAAAGCAGTAGAGATGAGACTTGAATCAAATCTTCAAAATCCAATCTATATTTTAATAGTCTCTCTCTCTCTCTCTCTCATTAGGTTATTCTGCATTAAAAAAAAAAAAAGATGGTTAGGGGCGCCTGGAAGTCTCAGTTGGTTAAGCGTCTGACTTTGGCTCAAGTCATGACCTTGAGGTTTGTGGGTTCAAGCCCCATGTCAGGATCTGTGCTGACAGCTCCGAGCCTGGAGCCTGTTTCAGATTCTGTGTCTCCTCCTCTCGCTGCCCCTGCCCCACTCATGCTCTGTCTCTCTGTCTGTCAATAATAAATAAACATTAAAAAAAGATGATTTCCCTTGTTCATTAGTGACTAGAATGCATATTCCAAGTCCCATAAGTATCGATCGACATCAGATTTGTAATAAGTCAGTTCCCTTGGAATTTGCAAATTGTGTTCAGATGGTGTTCCATTCGAAGGCTGACAAAAAAGGCTCAGAATCAGGACTCAGAAAATTGGGCCTGGAGCTGCAGTGGCCTGGGCTGCCTGGGTTGTATCTTTGTGTCGACTTCTTGAGTTTTTGTGACTTCATTCCTTCATCTGTGCAAGAAAGGATTCAGCTCTCCATCTTACGCTCTCCCATTGCTCGATTTCTGTGATTCTATACTGTATCATTGGGCTAACAAGCATGTTCTCCTTCAAGCTCTATGGCTTACCTACTTCTTAACCAACAGATAGACTAGAAACAGGTTTTGGTTCAATGATACAGGGATCTATATCTGTGGGCTCCTGTGGGGATGGGCTCCTGGCAGGCAGGGGAACTGACTTTAATGGTGGCCCCAGAGAGAATGCTACCTGTCCCAGACAATTCCTTTAGAGATGACAAATGGCCCTGGGTCATAAGGGTGTCACCCTGTCGCCTCTCAAACCACCAAAGTGGGTTCTGTAACTTCTTTCTGATTTGGGGGAGAACTTGTATAATGAAAAGTTGTGTTTGGCTCTCTGTGTCAGCAAAGAGACCGTGTGACTGAAAAGTGCTCTCAATGCAGACAAATAATTACACTCAAATCAAACACTGAGCTAAGCTGTATCCTTCTCTGGTCATTTGATATCAGCCAAAAGAGTGGTGGCCTCTCTTTCCAGAACTCCTTTTATTTCCTTTCAATATACTGATGTCAAATAATTATGTAGGTTTTTTTTAATGTTTATTCGACATGGAGCTCGAACAAATGAGCAGTGAGATAGTGACTTGAGCCAAAGTCAGACGCCCAACCAACTGAACCACCCAGGTGGCCCTAAACATGTAGGTTTTAAAGTAAACATGACTGAAAGTACTTAAGTACTTCACTATTTTCTTTAAAAAACATGCAACCTTATAGCCTATCTATATTGTCCAATTTCAAAATCTGTTTTGATTCACTTATTTAATGAATATGTGAATAAATAAGTAAATGTATTATGAAAGTGGGGGCATCACCTAGACGGGTTTTGTAGTGTTGTTCTCAGCGAGACTGCAAGTGATGTACAGGACACCTCACAGACATTCCGATTCCAGACCACTGCGATAAAGCAAACACCACAATAAAACAAGTCGAATGAATTTTTTTGTTTCCCGGTGCATGTAAAAGTTATGTTTACACTATATCGTAGTCTGTTAGGTGCACAACAGCATTATGTCCACAAAATCAATGTACACACCTCAACTAAAAAATGCTTTATTGCTAAAAAATGCAAACCATCCCTTGAACTTTTAGAGAGTCATAACCACTGATCACAGATCACTGTAACAAATGCAAGAATGATGAAAAAGCTTTAAATATTGTGAGAATTACTCAAATGTGACACTGAGACACAAAATGAGAATGCTGTTGGTAAACTTGCTCAATTCAAGGTTGCCACAAACCTTCCATGTGTGAAAAACACAACATCGGCAGAGTGCAATAAAGCCAAGTGCAATAAAATGAGGTGTGCCTGCATTTACATCTGGGTCCCGAAATTCTGGTTGGGATAGATGAAGTTAGATCATGCTATGGTGATGGACCTGAAATCTCAGTGGGCGTGACCCAAAATTCTATGTTTCACTGATGTGGGTCACACAGCTGTCTTCCGGGACCTGGGCTTTTGTCATTTTCTATATGTGGCAGGGGGCTCACAGAAAACACACAGGAGGTTTCTTCTTGGTCATGAGATGAGATTGAGTAACAACACAGCATTATGTCTGTCACAATCCCTGACGCAAATTGAGCACGATGCTTCTCCTCTTGAGAAATTAGGCAAATCTGTCTCCACATGCCTCAAAACTGAAGGAAAACCAAAGAATTGAAATTGTCCAATAGGATGGCAAGAATTCTCTTAAAAATATTCATTCAATGGCCATGAAACTTGTTTTGAAATATTTACTGTTCGTGAACACAAAGAGAATATGGCTCCTACAATTCAACATAGGGCACGGACATTGATTCTTTGTGTTACTACTTTAAAATTAGGTTATGCCTCAGACTAGGAAAAACATGAGGAGGCACATGACTCAGTTTTTCCAAAATATAGTTTACAAGGAAAAACTAAAAGACGGAGGGGAACCGATACGTCATAAATGCTGAAGTGATTTATCAACCAGTGGCAGTTATGAGTCTTATTTGGATCCCGGGTCAAACAAACCATTAAAAAAAATGGGACATTTATGAGATAATTAGAAGTTTGTACACTAACTGGATATTTGGTCACATAGTAAATTATTAATTTTTAGATGTGATAATGATACTGTGATCTTTTCATTTAAATAAGCTTTCATACATTTTAGAGATACATGCTGAAATATTTAAAATTAAATGAGGTGATGTCTAGAATTTTTGTTTTCAAAGTAACGAGGGAGGGGGAGTGAATGCGTTAGGGACATAACCAAACTAACTTTGGGTTGACAGTTTTTTTGTAATTGCTAAAGTCTATCTATTTATCTTGAGAAAGAGAGAGAGAGAAAGGGAGAGAGACAGAGAGAGAGTGTAAGTAAGGGAAGGACAGAGAGATAGAGAGAGAGACAGAGAATCGCAAGCAGGCTCTACACTGTGAGTGCAGAGCCCAATGCGGGGCTTGAACTCACAAACCATGAGATCATGACCTGAGCTGAAGTCGGATGCTCAACCGACTGAGCCCCCCAGACGCCCCTGGGTGGGTAATTTTTGAAGCTGGGGTCTGGGTACATGCAGATATGTTTTGTCATTCTGTTTACTTTGTTTATGTACATTATATCTCACAATAAAAACTTTAAAACAACTCCCCATAACATTTTATTTACAGGATTACTTTTTTCACTCATGGTTAATTGCCTGTATTTAATAAGTTGATTTCTCTTCTTGCTTTCTTTTTTATTTTACAGAAAGCGTTCACGTGCTTCACCTTGACTCTGGTCCTATCAGAGTCATCTTTCACAGTCTGGGCAGAGAACGAAGATGCACATTCATGTCCGGCAACACCAAGATGGGTTTTGCCCATCCCACAGCTGCCCTCAACATGGACTTGAGGCCATCCTGGACACCTCGGGATGCAGAAGTGGCATGTAAGTTCATTGCCATTGTCATGTTCTGTAGAAGTGGCTGGTGAAGAAATCTTTTCCTCTCACCATTTCCCAAGCAACCCCCTTGAATTTTAACATTGGCTCGAGAAAGATTATGTTCCCGAAGAACTTGATAGAGCATCTGTACCAAAAAATCAACAAAAACCCCTTTTATTCCTGACCTAACACATTATGCTGATTCAGTCATGCTGAGAAATAGTCTTCTCAAGGTATTTTGGGTCTTCTTTCCAGTCCTGAAGCTCTTGAGTTTCAGCTACTGACTATTACCTAGAACAGTCTCAGTACAGAATTCAGGAATCTCAGGAGTAAGCTCTGTGGTTCCAGGTAGCACCAACTATTGACTTTCTACAGAAGTAACATTGCTTTAAAAATATATTTTTTTTGTCTTCAGCACTCTTTACCATAAGAATAAAGCTTTATTTTTAGTACTTGGAGTAAATGAGGAAGGAAAAGGATTTATAAAGTTATAGTTTATGGTTTAAAATAAGACCAAACACCACCCATTTTCCTTGCCAAGCTGAAGAACTGAGTCCTTCTTAAATCTGATCAAGTTTCTGATAGCACCTAATCACTGTTTTGCATTGTATTTCAGGCCCTTATATGTATAATGAAAATTATACATTTAGTGTGATGAAAACTATTTTGATGACACTTTAGTATAAAGAATATGTCTTTCAGTGTTCTTCAGTCCTTTCCAACTGGAGTTTTCATTATACCTTCAATATGATTTTTTTTTTAAAAAAAAAAAACCTGTTGTCAGAGGAGAAATTCTCCATGATCTGGTCATTTTGAATGTCTGGCTCTTCTTGCTACACCCCTTCACTTTTCTACATGACCTTGAATGCGGTACACTTATTTGATGTCATGTAATGAGCTCCTAAACCTCTGTGAACTACTAAGGTTGGAGCTTCACTTGGAAAGTGTCAGTATTAATTCAAGGCACTTGGAAGAAACCAATTAGCTTCCTCAAATCAACAGTTCAGACTTGCAGGTGGTGTTCAGGGGATTCTTGATAATGAACGCTTAGCAATATTGATCTAGAAAACTCCCTACATTACTTTAAATAAATCCCATTGGCTCCATAGATAAGGAAGTCAAACTAAATTTGGCAATTGCTCAAATGACAATAGGAAGGAAGGCTGCTCTGTAAACCCAGCTAGACGTTTTAGAAGCTTTAGCCAATCAGTCAGACAAAAAGTGTCTCTAAGCTTTCACCTTCTAAATAAATACCGGAAATAACAAGACGTAGTTCTAGCCCCACAGGACTGTAAGCATTGCTACAGAGCATATAAAAAGTTTGCAAAATCACTACAGTGTGCCTGGTGCTTTCCAGGGAGCTTCCAAGTTTGCCTCTGGAAAAGCTGAGAACGGTCAGTGACAAGAAAAGGAGTGGCGTAGAAGAAGCATGCCGGGCAGTAGTAGGACAGACCTTGTGATGGATGAGAGCATTTTTCACAACTTTGCAAGTGCAACCAAAATGAACGTGTGATTAAGACCATCTTTATCACCTTTCTTTTTTTCTGTACAGCCAAGGGTTGAGTTTCTCCTGAAGGACATCCACCTCATAAAAGCTGGAGGATTGGTGGCAGCAAGAAGAGGAAAGATTCCTGCGTGCCCTTGTGGGGCTTCCCACCTGGGCTGGCTCAGTACATCCTGTCTTCCCCACTCCATTCCCTGTCCTGTCCACTCCACTGACTTCAAGCTGCAGCACCAGAACTCAGGGAAACAGTTGCCCACTGAGTGTGCCCCCAGCTCCTACAGCTGCCTGAGGTTAAATATCTCAAACAAGTCCTTTGTTACATATGATGGTTTATCACGTCTTACTGACTCTGCTTCCTTGACCAGGCATATACTCAGTGAATCGTCTGGTCTGTTCACAGCCCTGCATTTGCTGTCCACCTGGCATTGTCTCATGACCTTGGAAACCAGTGGGGACTAAGCCTTGATTTATCAGGTCAGTTAGTCAGTTAAAAGTATTAACTGACCAACTGTCATGTGACAGTCACTCTACCAGGCACAGGGGCACAAGCTTGCATCTTTAAAGAACTCTAGTGAGAGAGACTGATGTAAAGAAGAGTATTTACTGTGAAGCCACAAAAGCTGGAGCATGCGACTCTTCCCCTCAAAGAGCCTCTTCTAAAGCCCCATAATTAATGTTTCTCCTTTCGTTTTGAAACAGCTTTTCTTAGGTAAAACTGACATTATTAAATTGTATATATTCAGCATATAATCTGATAAGTTCCGATGCGTGTGGACGCCCATGAAACTGTCAAAACCAACATAATCACAAGTACATCCACCGGCCCTCAAAGTACCCTCATGCTTCATTGCATGGCTCTGTCACTATGGATTAGCGTGTATTTTCTAAAAACATACGTAAATAGGATTTACATCTTGTACCATTTGTGTCCATCTTCCTTCCCTGCATAGTTACATTGAGAGTCGCCTGCCTGTGTGGTGGTGTGTGTCCTGTTCACTCTTCCTGATTGCCGGGCAGCGTTTCCTGGTACAGATGCCCTGCTAAATGTTTATCCATTCACCTGTTGATGGACATTTGGATGGTTTCCAGTTTGGGTCTATTACAAGTAAGGCTGCTGTGACTATTCATCTACAAGTCTCTGTGTGGACCTTGGCTTTCATTTCTCTCGGGCAAATCTAGAGGAGTGGAATGGTCGGATCATATGGGAAACCTACATTCCCATTTTCCAGAAACGTACTGATCATGTTCCAAACTGGTTATATGGCTTTACATCCCCAACAGCAGTGGATGGAAGTTCCAGTTCCTCCACATCCTCGCCAGCACTTGACATTATCAGTCTTTGGCATTTTAGCTATGGAAACTGGTCTGTAGTAGCATTCATATTGCGGTTTCACTTTTCCAGATGACTAGTGATGTGGGGCATCTTTTCATGTGCTCATTTGTCATTCATATACCTTATTTGGTGCAGTTTGTGTTTAAATACTTTTTGCCCATTTTTTTGTGTGTGTGTTGAGTTGTTTGGTTTCTGATTACTGAGTATAAGAGTTTCTTAGACATTCTGCATACACGTCCTTTATCAGTAAGTGATTTGTGTGTCTTGTGTATTTATAATCTCTAATGGTATGTGTATAAACTTTTGGAATTATTATACACTCTTTTTAGTAAAGATTCTATTTTTAAGTAATCTCTACACCTAACATGAGGCTCTAACTTATAACCCCAAGATCAAGAGTCACGTGCTCTACTGACTGAACCAGTCAGGTACCCCAATAATTATTATATACTCTAATGAAATGAGTCTTGCATGAAATGACTTTATCTTTGGTATTCTTTGCTCTATTTCATGTGATGTTTACTCAGTTACTCTAGTTTTACTTCTATTAGTTTTAGCATAATGTATTTCTATAGTTTTAACTTTTTCATGTTACCATTAAAAATTTCTTTTAATGTTTATTCATTTTTGAGAGAGAGAGGGAGAGGAGAGAGATAGAGAATGAGAGCAGGGGAGGGGCAGTGAGAGAGAGACAAAGACAATCTGAAGCAGG
>PISW01015085.1:0-18360 GCA_004023785.1 Mungos mungo | reverse complement strand
CCAGTTTACATTGCCACCAACAGTGTAAGAGGGTGCCCATCTCTCCACAGCCTCTCCAACATCTATAGTCTCTTGTTTTGTTCATTTTAGCCACTCTGACTGGCGTGAGGTGGTATCTCAGTGTGGTTTTAATTTGTGTTTCCCTGATAATGAGTGATGTTGAGCATCGTTTTATGTGTCTGTAGGCCATCTGGATGTCGTCTTTGGAGAAGTGTCTGTTCATATCTTCTGTCCACTTCTTCACTGGATTATTTGTTTTGTGATTGTGAAGTTTGGTGAGTTCCTTGTACATTTTCGATATTAGCCCTTTATCTGATATGTCATTTGCAACTATCTTTTCCCATTCTGTTGGTTGCCTATTAGTTTTCTTGATTGTTTCCTTTGCCTTGCAGAAGCTTTTTATCTTCATGAAGTCCCAAGGGTTCAGTTTTGCTTTCATTTCCCTTGCCTTTGAGGATGTGTCAAGTAGGAGATTGCTGTGGTGGAGGTCTAGGAGGTTTTTCCCTACTTTCTCCTCGAGAGTTTTGATGGTTTCCTGTCTCACATTCAGGTCCTTCAGCCATTTTGATTTTATTTTTGTGTATGGTATAAGAGACTGGTCTAGTTTCATTCTTCTACATGTTGCTGTCCAGTTTTCCCAGCACCACCTGCTAAAGAGGCAGTCTTTTTTCCATCGGATACTCTTTCCTGCTTTCTCAAAAATTAATTGACCATACATTTGTGGGTCCAGCTCTGGGTTCTCTATTCTATTCCATTGGTCTACGTGCCTGTTTTTGTGCCAATACCATACTGTCTTGATGATGACAGCTTTGTAGTAGAGGCTAAAGTCTGGGATTGTGATGTCTCCCGTTTTGGTTTTCTTCTTCAATATAACTTTGGCTAAACGGGGTCTTTTGTGGTTCCATATGAATTTGAGGATAGTTTGATCTAGTTTTGAGAAGAACATTGGTGCAATTTTGATGGGGATTGCATTGAATGTGTAGATTGCTTTGGGTAGTAATGACATTTTCACAATGTTTATTCTTCCGATCCATGAACAGGGAATATTTTTCCATTTCTTGGTGTCTTCTTCGATCTCTTTCATAAGTTTTCTATAGTTTTCATCATATAGGTCTTTTACATCCTTCGTTAGGTTTACTCCTAGGTATTTGATGGTTTTTCGTGCAATAGTGAATGGGATCAGTTTCTGAATTTCTCTTTTGGCTGCTTCATTTTTCGTGTATAGGAATGCGACTGATTTCTGTACATTGATTTTGTACCCTGCGACTTTACTGAATTCATTGATCAGTTCTAGAAGGCTTCTGGTGGAGTTGATTGGGTTTTCCATGTAGAGTATCATGTCATCTGCAAAAAGTGAAAGTTTAACTTCTTCCTTGCCAATTCTGATGCCTCTTATTTCTTTTTGTTGTCTGATTGCTGATGCTAGAACTTCCAGCACTATGTTAAACAACAGTGGTGAGAGTGGGCACCCCTGTCGTGTTCCTGATCTCAGGGGGAAAGCTCTCAGTTTTTCCCCATTGAAGATAATATTAGCTGTGGGTTTTTCATAAACTGCTCTTATAATGTTTAGGTAAGTTCCTTCTATTCCGATTTTCTCAAGGGTTTTTATTAAGAAAGGGTGCTGTATTTTGTCAAATGCTTTTTCTTCATCTATCGACAGGATCATATGGTTTTTATCCTTTCTTTTGTTAATGTGATGGATCACGTTATTAGATTTGCAGATATTGAACCATCCCTGTAACCCAGGAATGAATCCCACTTGATCATAATGGATAATTCTTTTTATATGCTGTTGAATTCGATTTGCTAGTATCTTGTTGAGTATTTTTGCATCTGTATTCATTAAGGATATTGGTCTGTAGTTCTCTTTTTTGATTGGGTCCCTGTCTGGTTTGGGTATCAAGGTGATGCTGGCTTCGTAGAATGAGTTTGGAAGCTTTCCTTCTATTTCTATTTTTTGGAATAGTTTGAGAAGAATGGGTATGAGCTCTGCTTTAAATGTCTGGTAGAATACCCCTGGGAAGCCATCTGGCCCTGGGCTCTTATTCGTTGGGAGATTTTTGATAACGGATTCAATTTCTTCACTGGTTATTGGTCTATTCATGCTTTCTATCTCTTCCCGTTTGAATTTTGGTAGTGCATGTGTATTTAGGAATTTTCCATCTCTTCTGTGTTGTCCAGTTTGTTGGCATATAGTTTTTCATAGTAATCTCTGATGATTGCTTGTATTTCTGAGGGATTGGTTGTAATAGATCCTTCTTCGTTCATGATTTTGTCTATCTGAGTGCTCTCTCTTTTTTTTCTGAGGAGCCTGGCTAGAGGTTTATCTATTTTGTTTATTTTTTCGAAGAACCAACTCTTGGTTTCATTAATCTGCTCGACTGTTCTTTTGGTTTCTATATTGTTTATTTCTGCCCTGATCTTTATTATTTCTTTTCTTCTGCTGGGTTTGGGGTGCTCTTGCTGCTTCCCTTCTAGGTCCAGTAGGTTCTCTGTTAGATTTTGAATTTGCACTCTTTCTACTTTGTTGAGATTGGCCTGGATTGCAATATACTTTCCTCTTAAGACTGCCTTGGTTGTGTCCCAGAGATTTTGGATTGTTGTGTTTTCATTTTTGTTGGTTTCCATATATTTTTTAATTTCTTCTCTGATTGCCTGATTAACGCAATCATTCTTTAGTAGGGTGGTTTTTAACCTCTACATTTTTGGAGGTTTTCCAGACTTTTTCCTGTGGTTCATTTCAAGTTTCATAGCATTGGGATCTGAAAGTGTGCATGGTATGATCTCTATTCGTTTATACTTATGGAGGGCTGCTTTATGTCCCAGTATGTGGTCTACCTTGGAGAATGTGCCATGTGCACTCGAGAAGAAGGTGAATTTCCTATCTTTAGGATGCCAAGTTCTAAATATATCTATCAGTTCCATCTGTTCCAATGTGTCGTTCAGGTTCATTGTTTCCTTAGTGATTTTCTGTCTGGTTGATCTATCCATTGCTGTCTTTGTAGTATTAAAGTCCCCTGCAATTAGCACATTTTTGTCAATAAGATTCTTTCTTTCTGTGATTAATTGTTTTATGTATTTGGGTGCTCCCGAGTTAGGCGCATAGATATTTATAACTGTTAGCTCTTCCTGGTGGAGAGATCCTGTAATTATTATATAATGTCCTTCTTCATCTCTTGTTACTGCCTTTCCTTTAAAGTCCAGTTTGTCTGATATAAGGATGGCTACTCCAGCCTTTTTTTGGCTTCCAGTCTCCTGATAGATATTTCTCCATCCCTTTACTTTCAACCTGAAGGTGTCTTCCGGTCGAAAATGCGTCTCCTGTAGACAGCAAATAGATGGGTTTTGTTTTTTTATCCATTCTGCTACCCTGTGTCATTTGGTTGGTGCATTCAGTCCATTTACATTCAATGTTATTATCGAAAAATGTGGGTTTAGAGTCGTTGTGTTCTCCCTAGAGTTCATGTTTATAGTGGTGTCTCTGGCACCTTGTATTCTTTGCAATCTTTCCCTCATAGAATCCCTCTTAGGACTTCCTGTAGGGCTGGTTTGGTGGTCATGAATTCTCTCAATTTTTGTTTATTTGGGGAAACCTTTATCTCTCCTTCTATTTTGAAAGACAAGCTTGCTGGATAAAGGATTCTTGGCTGCATATTTTTTCTGCTCATCACATTGAAGATTTCCTGCCATTCCTTCCTGGCCTGCCAGGTTTCATTAGATAGGTCTGTAACCACTCTGATAGGTTTCCCTTTGTATGTGAGGGCCCTTTTCTCCCTAGCTGCTTTCAGAATTCTCTCTTTATCTTTATATTTTGCCAGTTTCACTATGATATGTCGTGCCGAAGGCCAATTCAAGTTATGTCTTAAGGGGGTTCTTTGTGCCTCTTGAATTTGAATGTCTATTTCTTTTCCCAGATTTTGGAAATTCTCAGTTATAATTTGGTCAAGTATCCCTTCAGGCCCTTTCTCTTCAGGAATTCCTATGAGACGGATGTTCCATTTAATTGTATCGTTCAGATCTCGAATTCTCCTTTCCTGCTCCTGGATCAATTTCTTTCTCTTTTTTTCTGCTTCCTCTTTTGCTATATCTTCTAATTCGCCTTTTCTTCTCTCTGCCTCGTCAATCCTTCAGGTGGCTGCCTCCAGTTTATTATGCACCTCACCTATAGCCTTTTTTAACTCATCAGTTGATTCTTTGATGCTTTTCTCAACCCCAGCGATTAATCTTATGACAAGCTTTTTAAATTCTTGATCTGATATGTTGTCTAGATCTGCCTTGAGCAGTTCTGTGGCTGTGACTTCCTCCTGTAAGTTCTTCAGGGCAGAGTTTCTTTGTTTTGTCATTTTTACCAGTTTTCTGTCTCTTGTCACCTTTAGAAAGCTCGCTGTGCACTGTGCACCTATTAATGTTTCTCTGTTAAAGGAGGCTTATTGACTGTCCAGGGCCTGTCGTTTCAGGAAATATTCTCTTAATGGTGTCTCTCGGTTTCTCTTGTTGTGCCTGTGAGTATTTTAATTCCCTACTCTGCAATATTTGGGGCTTGCCTTCTTGCACACTTTGGCTTGTTTCTTGGTGTAGTCCTAAGAAGGAGAACAGACAGACAAACACAGAGGGAACAGAAGCACACATACACACAGACAAATCAAACAATGAAACACATTAAAGGCGGGAAAGAAAAGAAATAAAATGGGAAGGAAAGGGATGAAAAGAAGAGAAGAAGAGAAAATTAAAAATTATATATATAAAAGGGGGTCAGAGATACCAAAGGGCAGTAGACAGTTTAAAAGTGTATGACCAGTTGAGGGGAGAGGTAAGGATGAGATATTGGAGTATATATCTGGGTTGCAAGAAGGTGAAAAAGTAAGGGAGAAAGGAGAAAGGAAAATAAGGAGTAAAAATTTAAAAGAATTAAGTAAAGAAAAAGGAAAAAAGGTAATAATGACAAAGAAATAAGTACGAAAAAGGTGAGGAAAAATAATTTTTTTTATATTAAAAAAAAAAGAAGCAGCAGTTCCCCCTCGTGGATAGGCGTGGTTTGATGTGGTAGGTCTCGGAGGCTGCTCTCAGAGGCTCTGCCTTGGTGTCTATGGAGATTAGAATGGCGGCACGCCAAGCTCTGCTAAACTAAGCACTGCAGGCCACTCTAATGAGTCCAATCTCCTTGGGCTGCAGTTGAGCTGAATTGCATTTTCCAGACCCGCCTCAGTTCAAAATTCCAGTCCGTGCACGTTTGTGCTATCACAGATGAAATGTATTTGTTTTGGTGGCTTGCTTCTTAGGGGGAGGGATCAGTTTGTCTTGGCTCAGGCAGGGATTTCAGCTGCCCCTGCCTGCGGCGAAATGAGCAGCAGGAGTAGAAGTGCGCACCTTCACAGACTCAATTGCGTAGTCCCCATCCCCAGCCAGGATCGCGATTGCAATGGGGGAAAGAAAGAAAAAAAAAAATTGAGTCTCTCTTGGCTTCAGATAGCTGTTGCTCAAGGTGCTGTGCGCTGCTGGAAATGAGCTGGGAGCTCCAGCAGCCTAGGTGCATGCCCAGGTCTCCACCTGCCACCGACTCCCCATCTGGGGTTGCGCAGGTGTGGACCCCACCTTATCTTGTGGGCACCCGGGATTCGGGATTCGTGCAGCCAGTGCAGGGAGCGAGATGTGCCGTGGAAATGCAGTGAGTGGTCCCGTTCCCAAAACCAAGTTCGCAGCGCGGGCCTCTGGCGCAGCTGCGCCACTTCTCGCTGTGAAGCGCGCGCCCCTGGCGCAGCCATCCCTGCGTGCCCCTGGCGCAGCTGCAGCCGCTGCTGATTCCCCGCTGAGATGGCTTAGGGCTGGAAGCTGTTCCTTCCCTTGCGCTACCCTGGTTTGGGATTCCGGCTAGCCAGCAATTATCTATGGAGTGGGTTTCCCTCTCCAAGTGCGGCCAAGCTTCTTTGCCTCTTCCCCAGAGACAGTACTATGGGCATGTTCAGACTCTCTGTCTCTTCCCTTTGTCTCTCCGGCTCCGCGCTTGCTTCATGTTGAGCTGGGGCTCCTGCCTCCCCTGCCCGTCCCGGGCTGGCCTGTTTTCAGATCTCCCCAGTTCACATTCACTCACTCAGGTATCCTTGAGGTTCCCTTCTTTCTGGAGTCCGTATTCTCTCCTTCCGCTCTTGATGAGACTAATGTCCCTCTCAGTTCGATAGATGGGGTGGACGGAATCTACAGAGCTCCCTTCCTCTCCGCCATCTTGGCTCCTCCCCCTCTTCTTAATCTTGAAATGAGATGCCAGGAAATGACACGTTAACATAAACTCCTCTGTTAGAGTACTAGAATGCTTGCCCCTTCAAGATCCTTCTAGCTGGGCTAAGAATCAAATTCAAATGAGATAGATTAATAGGAGACAATTAAAAAAACGTTTTAAATATTTATTCATTAAGAGAGAGCTTGCAGAAGCAAATGTGTGAGGGACAGAGAGAGATGGAGAGGGAGACAATCCTAAGCAGACTTCAGGCTCAGCACAGAGCTGGACATAGGATGTCACACGAAAAGTGAGATCATGACCTGTGAAATCAAGAGATAGATGCGTAACCAACTGGGCCACACAAGGCACCTTGAATAAATAAATTTAATAGGTGTACATATAGGGAATCCAGATAAACATGGAAATTCCAAAGATGGTTATGATTCTTTCCATACTTTGGCTATTGTTGATAGCACTGCTATAAACACTGGGGTGCATGGGACCCTTCGAAAGACCATGCCTGTATCCCTTCAATAAATACCTAGTAGGATAATTCTATATTTAATTTTTTGAGGAACATCCGTACTGGTTTTCAGGATGGCTGCATCAGTTTTCATTTTTACAAGCAGTGCAAAAGAGATCCTCTTTCTCCACATCCTCGCCAGCATCTGTTGTTGCCTGAGTTAGTTTTTTCTTTTAACCATTCTGACTGGTGTGACGTGGTATCTCATTGTGGTTTTTATTTGTATTTCCCAGATGATGAGGATTTTTTCATGTGTCTGTCAGTCATCTGGATGTCTTCTTTGGAGAAGTTTCTATTCATGTCTTTTGTCCATTTCTTCACTGGATTATTTGGTTTTTTTGGGGGGGGGGTGTAGAGCTTGATAAGTTCCTTATAGATTTTGATGACTAACCCTTTATGTGATATGTCATTTGCATATGTCTTCCCCCATTCCATCAGTTGCATTTTAGTTTTGCTGATTGGTTCCTTCTCCAGGCAGAAGCTTTTTATCTTGATGAGATCCCAGTAATTCACTGAATACAATGGAGTATTACTCAGCAACCAGCCCTGCATCCCATGTATGCATCTCACTTGCCTCCAGAGATGTGTTGAGTGAGAAGTTGCTGTGGCCAAGGTCAAAGAAGTTTTTGCCTGCTTTCTCCTGTAGGATTTTGATGGCTTCCTGTCTTATGTTTAGGTCTTTGGTCCATTTTGAGTTTATTTTTGTGTTCGGTGTAAGAAAGTGGTACAGGTTCATTTTTCTACATGTTGTTGTTCAGGTTTCCCAGCATCATTTGTTGGAAGAGACTGTCTTTATTCCATTGGTTATTCTTTCCTGCTTTGTCACAGATTAGAAGCCCATATGTGGGTGGGTCCATTTCTGGATTTTCTATTCTGTTTCATTGATCTGAGTGTCTGTTCTTGTGCCAGTACCATACTATCTTGATGATTACAGCTTTATAATACATCTTTTAAAAATGTTTTATTATTTATTTTTGAGAGAGAGGCAGAACATGAGTGGAGGAGAGGCAGGGAGAGAGAGAAACACAGAATCTGAAGCTGCTCTAGGCTCCGAGCTGTCAGCACAGAGCCCAATGCTGGGCTTGAACTCACGAACTGCGAGATCATGACCTGAGCCAAAGTCAGACACTCAACCGACTGACCCACCCAGATGTCCCTATATAATACATCTTGAAGTCTGGGATTGTGTTGCCTCCAGCTTTGGTTTTCTTTTTTGGGATTGCTTTGGCTATTTGAGGACTTTCCTGGTTCCATACAAATTTTAGGATTGTTTGTTCTAGTTCTTTTGAAGAAGGCTGATGTTATTTTGATAGGGATTGCATTGAATATGTAGATTGCTTTGGGACCTATTGACATTTTAACAATATTTGTTCTTCCTATCCAGGAGCATGGAATATTTTTCCTTTTGGGTGACTGTGTGTGTGTGTATGTGTGTGTGTGTGTGTGTGTGTGTGTGTGTGTTCTTCAATTTCTTTCATAAGCTTTCTATAGTTTTCGGTGTATAGATGTTTCACTTCTTTGGTAAGGTTTATTCCTAGGTATTTTATAATTTTTAGTGCAATTGTAAATGGGATCAATTCCTTGATTTCTATTTCTGTTTCTTCATTATTGGTATTTAGGAATGCAACCAATTTCTGTGCATTGATTTTATATCCTGCGACTTTGCAAAATTCATGGATCAGTTCTAGCAATTTTGGGTGGAATTTTTTGGGTTTTCCATATAGAGTACCATGCTGTCTGTAAAGAGTGTTCGATTTTTCCTTGCTGATTTGGATGCCTCTTATTACTTTGTGGTGGATTGCGAAGGCTAGATCTTCCAATACTATGTTAAATAACAGTGGTGAAAGTGGACATCCCTGTCGTGTTCCTGACCTTAAGGGGAAAGCTCTCAGCTTTTCCACTTTGAGGATGATATTAGTTGTGGGTCTTCCCTAAATGGCTTTTATAATCTTGAGATACAATCTTTCTATCTCAACATTCTTGAGGGTTTTTATCAAGAAAGGATGCTGTATTTTGTCAAATGCTTTCTCTGCATCTATTGAAAGGATCATGTGGTTCTTGTCCTTTCTTTTATTGATGTGATGAATCACATTGATTGTTTTGTGGGTATTGAACCAGCCCTGCATTCCAGGTACAAATCCCTCTTGGTTGTGGTGAATAATTCTTATAATGTATTATTGGATCCTGTTAGCTAGTATGTTGTTGAGAGTTTTTGCATCCATGTTCATCACGGAAATTGGTCTGTAGTTCTCCTTTATAGTGGGGTCTTTGTCAGATTTTGGAGTCAAGATAATGCTAGCTTCATAGAATGAGTTTGGATGTTTTCCTTCCATTTCTATTTTTTGAAATAGCTTCAAAATAATATTTTTTACTCTTCTTTAAGTGTTTGGTAGAATTCCCCTGGCAAGCCATCCAGCCCTGGACTCTTGTTTTTGGGGAGTTTTTTGGTTACAAATTCAATTTCTTTCCTGGTTATGGGTCTGTTAAAATTTTCTATTTTTTTCTTGTTTTAGTTTTGGTAGATTATATGTTTCTAGGAATTTGTCCATTTCTTCCAGATTGATCAATTTGTTGACATATAATTGCTCATAATATTATCTGATTATTGTTTGTATTTCTGCAGTGTTGGTTGTGACCTCTCCTTTTTCACTCTTGATTTTATTTATTTGGGTCCTCTCCTTTTTATTTTTGATCAAACTGGATAGAGGTTTTTCAAATTTGTTAATTCTTTCAAAGACCCAACTCCTGGTTTCATTGATCTGTTCTACTGTTTTTGTTTTGTTTTGTTTTGTTTTGTTTTTGTTTTTGTTTGTTTCGATAGCATTGATTTCTACTCTAATCCTTACTATTTACCATCTTCTGCTGGTTTGGGGTTTTATTTGTTGTTCTTTCAATTTCTTTACAAAGGTAGATTTTGTGAAATTGCTTCAAGTCAGTTAATTGAAAAGTTTTCTTAAATCTGTAAATAACAAAACATTTTTGAAAAGGCTTTACTTAAATTTCAGGTTGTTAACATACAGTGTAATATTAGTCTGACATGTCCTATATAGTGATACAACAATTTCATACATGACTCAGTGTTCAGCACAAGGGCACTCCTTGATTCATATCACCTATTTACCCAACCCCCAAACCATCTCCACTCTGGTAACCATCAGTTTGTTCTCTATAGTTAAGACTATGCTTTTCAATTTGCCTCTCTCCTCTTTTATTAATCCTTTGTTTGTTTCCGTTTTTAAATGCACCATATGAGTGAAATCATATGGTATTTGTCTTTCTCTGAACTTCTTTGATGACTATAATACTCTATACCTTCATCCTTTCATTCCAAATGACATGATTTCATTCCTTTTTATGACTAATAGTCCATTGTGTATATATACCATATCTTCGTTATTCATTTCAGTCAGTGAACACTTGTGCTGGACTGTTTGAAGCAGAAATGCTGACTGTCACTAACTGTTGAATGGCTCCCCCAACAATTGTGTGCCTCAGACAGAACTGGAGCACAGGGTTATACTCATCATTGGGCTGACTGAAGGGAGGAAAGTCCCTCACAGCAGTGATTTAGCTTCCCTGAAAGGTCATCCATGTAGACTAGATCTAAAATGAAATGATGTTACATACCCGGGATATTAGTGCTTTGGTGCAATCACAGCACACACCTTGCTGATCCTGCATATTATAGTGTTCATAAGGCTTCTTCATCTCAAATATCTACTCTTCCATGTGACATTTTAAATCTATGCCCAAAACATTTGCATCATCCAATACGCCCTTCCCCATCCACTTAGTCATCAAAAACTCACCAATTTTCTAGTCCTTTATCTTCATTACATTTATTCATCCTAGGACACCACCAAGAGCTACCTATGATTTTGGATAACTAAAGGGAACCACCTCCAGTTCCTCCCCCATATTAGAAAGAGGGTTCTTCACATATTATTTTAATAGCTCTTATCTTTCTAAGGATGGTGCCATCATCATGTTTTACCTATATTTGCATTCCACATCTCAGTGCTAAATGTCTGAATTAATATGGTGTCCCACTGGCCAAACATCTCTTGTTCTCATTTAGGATTTCAATGATGTCACAATAGCCACAAAAATGCAGAGAAGAATGTTTTTGATGCCTATGTAAATGGAAAAAATGATGAAAAATATAAATGGATATCTAGAGATAACCAGGAAATAAAGCAATAGAAGTTATTTTTCTAAACCTAGAGAGTCAGTGTGTAAACCAGGACAGGCATCCTCTCTCCACATGCAGAATTCATTATGCTACTTATTTACCTTGTATATTTTCTATCCCTTCCATGGGGCTATAATATCACTCCTATTGAAATATGTTGCTCCTACTTATAGGGTATCTTTTACTCATCCAGAACATTTATATGTACGTGTTTACTCCATGCAAATATCAAAGCAACACTTCCACATATGATATGGGGCACATGCCTTTATTTAGGTTAATGGTGGAGTGTTTTAGGGTCTTTGGGCTAAGACCAGATTGAGTCATTAATTAAAACAGATTTAAATAAGCTCCATGGGAGTCTTCTCTAGGAGACCTACAAGATTAAAACCATGGGTGATTGCAGAGATGGTTGCTCACAAGGGTAGATTGGAGATGTCATATCAAAAGTTACATTAACTTGTGATTCTTCAGGGACCACAGTAGTGAGAAGGCCCCTACAAAACTACTGGCTACACAAAGTGGATGCCAGGTAGCATTATCATGGAGTACTTGAGGTAAATGTTCAACAATACCCCTAGAAAATCTGTAATATATCCATCATCATATCTCAGCAGTACCAAAGAGGTGAAAATAAAACAAAAGATAAAGTAGGGTAAAAATAATCACACATTATTTGAACTTTAAGGCCACTGAGAAAATGGGCTACAGGATATATTATTGGACTGCATTACCAAAGAGTTGAGAGGCACCATCAGTTACCTACAATCTTTAATAAAATGAGGTATGTTAACAATCATGGTGGGATAACACTTCATGCATTTACATTGATGTTCATATATTAAAAAAACGTTTTATTAATGAAAATATATTAAATTCACACATACTTATGCATTTCAAAGTTATGCATTTCAAATCCACTCTATAATCCCTGTTAAAATACAGAATACACGCATTATAGAAGCGTTTGGGGGCTAGTATTGAGCTGGGAGTAGTGATTTCTTTGACAGGCCTGAAGTAATTCTCGAGAAATGTGGATGTACAATTGTATGCCACTTTAGGGAAGAGTTAGCTATCCTCTACTAACATCCACTAATATTCTAACTATTGCTATAACGAAGATACATCGGTATTTTATTGAACTACTGATTTTCCCTTAAAGATCAATTACTAAAACATTTCATTTGTAATCTTCAGAAACTTTTTTGTTTTAATAAATCTAGAATAATGATGTTCTGAAAGCCTATTTCATGGTAACTTAATCAATATTATAATTACAAAATCGCATCTGCCTTTAGATTCTCTTTGTATATCATATATCATATTTCCCTTCCTTTTTCATTGATAGGTAGATATGCGTGAGTTTCATGTGATGAAAAGGTCATCTAGCTTCTTTGATACAGCAATATTCAGCCCCATGATTTCATAAATCCACTAGAAATAAGTGAATTTCACGGCGTGATTAGCGTATAGAAATAAATTACTACTTGTAGTCACATCTCAAATAGGGTCAATGTAAAAAAAGCGTATATTCAAACTCTTAAACTTATGAAAATCCATCCCCTCTATCTTTTGAAGGATAACAGCAAATACATTATCTAAACATTTAACTTTGTATTATCCTTCATAAGACATATTTGGATGTAATGCCTGAATACAGTGACTGAAATATTGCTTTCTATTGTGAATTCTCTGACATTTAGTGATATTTGATGCTCATTAAATCCTTTTCTATATATTTATATCTTTCAAGGTACTTTCTTTTATGTGCTCTTTGGTGTTTGCCATAGTGTATGTTTAATATGAAGGGCTTTCCTCATTCATTATGTTTGTGGAGCTAAAATCTAGTATGCACTTTTGGATTGATTAAGGATTGAATTCCAGGTAAAAGCACAGCAACTGTCTCTATATTTTATGGTTTCTATCCCGGAAGATAGCTATGATGTTGAGCAAATTGTGAGTTCCAGCTACAGGCTTGCCACATCTTTTACCTTTGTGATGTTTCTCCTCAGTATAAACTCTGTGAGGCTGAGTAGGGTTGAATCTTCCTAAAAGTTTTACCGTATTATTTGCTTTTGTAAGTTTTTTCTCCAGCATCAATTTTATGATGTAGAGTGAAGCCTGACCTCTGATTAAAAGGATTGTCACATTTTTTATATTTGAAAAATCCTTCCCAGTATACCTACTCTGGTCAGGAGTCCAGGTTTAGCATTGCTAAAGGCCTTGCCACACTCTTTAGAATTCTGTGGTTAACCTCCAGTATAAATCTTCCAATGTGAAAGAGGGGATAAATGGTCCTTAAAGGTTTTCTTACTTTCTTTAACTTTGTAATGCTTGGTCCAGTACAAAATCTGTGATAATGAGTAAAGGATGAACACTGATTACAGATCCTCTCATGTTCTTTACACTGGTAGTTTCTCTCAAGTATGAATTCAGTGATGTTGAGTAAGGGTTGAGTGCCAGGTAAAAGCCTTTTGCCACGTTCTTTACATTTGAAAGGTTTCTCTCCAATTGAATTCTGTGATGTACAGTAATGTAGGACTGTTGGTGAAAGGCCTTGCCACATTCTTCACATTTGTAAGGATTTTCTTCAGTATGAATTGTATGATGCATGATTTTTTGTTCAGCATGAATTCTATGGTCTTGAGTGGTTGTTAAAGGCCTTGCCACAGTCTTTACATTTGTAAAACTTCTCCCCAGTACAGATTCCCCTATGTCCGTCTACTGATGAGTCATATTTAAAGGTTTTACCGCATTCTTTTCATTTGTAAGGTTTCATTCTAGTATGTACTTGCTGATGTTGAATTAGTTTTGAGTGCCAGTTGAAGGCTTTGTCACACTCTGTAAAAATGTAACCTTTCTTTAAACATTTTTTAGTGTTTTTATTTATTTTTGACAGACAGACAGACAGACAGACAGACAGACAGACAGACAGCATGAGCAAGGGAGGGTCAGAGAGAGAGGGAGACACAGAATCCAAAGACAGGCTCCAGGCTCTGAGCTAGCTGTCAGCACAGAGCACGACGCGGGGCTTGAACCCATGTACAGCGAGATTGTGATGTGAGCAAAAGTTGCACATTCAACGAACTGAGCCACCCAGGTGCCCCTAAATGTAACCTTTCTGTCCAGTATGGATTGTTTCATTTATAGTTAGTCTTGATGATTGACTAAACATGTTCCCAGGTTTATTGCATGTGTATCGGTTATTTCCCACATGAATCCTCTGACAATCACCAACATTGGGGCTCTGCTTAAGAATTTTCCCACATTCATTTTATTTATAAGGGTTCTTTCCCATATGTATTCTCTTATGTATAGTAAAGCTGAGGCATTGATAAAAGACTTCCCTACATTTATTACAGTCATAATGGCTGTCGGGCAAATGAGTCCTCAGGTATTTATTAACATTTGAACCCTAGTTAAATATTTTCTCAGATTCACCTCGTTGAGCAATTCTGTTATGACTGAAAATGCTATGGTTATGTTATAAGGTCAACTCCTCAGTGAAGGACCCCTCAAAAAGATACAACTTACTACTTTTTTGGGGCAGTGAGATTCTTATTATAAGCAGTCGTCTCCCTTTGGATACGTCCTTCATGATATCTTTGATGCCTTTCACTCTCTCCATCATTATTCTAGTCTGCCATTAAGCGTACATTTTCAAGGGCACTATGTTTATCTCTAGCCACTGACACTTTATGGAAAGAAGCTTCTATGCACATCTTTGGCAGGAAGCTCTGAGTATTGGTTGAAGATACAGCTGAAAGATAACAAATAAGAGAATAGTAAAATCATTCCACTTAATAATGTCAGATGAATATAATAAAAATTTCTAATATGCAAAATTAATCTCAGAGAACTTTAGCAAGATGGCTGAGAGGGAATCATGAGGACCTCATTCCTCCATGGACACATAGAGTTGCACACAACGCACACAGACAGTTCCGTAGTATTGTCATGCTATAGCACACATCGTTTTCCTATTCCTCTAATAATCAGGGAAAGTACCATATGAGCCCAAATTACCAGAAGAAGGAAATGTAAAAATAAAACAGAAATGAACAAAACAGGATATAGTAAACACAGGAAAATATCAACAGTAGGAAGAGGTGGTTTTCACAAGAGCCCAACAAACTGAACAGATCTATAACCAAATCAAATGAAAATGAAAGAGAGAAGACCAACAAAAATCAGACATGGACAAGTGAAACAGTATAAGAGCATAGAAATAACAATCATTGTAAGAGATGATAATGCATAATTATATGCTAAGAAATAGATACTAAAAAGGGGGTAAAAATGTAAAAAATGATAAAACCTACCTGGACTCCACAATGAAGAACTATTTTTAAATACCAAAACTGATCTATAATTACTGTGTACATTGAAAAGTAATTTTAAAAACGCCCAACAATGAAAATTCCTGCCCTGCCAGGGCAGAGCCTGACAAGGGGTCTGAACTCACAAACCATGAGGTCATGACCTGAGCTGAAATCAATAACCAGATGTCCATCTGATTTAGCCACCTAGGAGCCTCTACGATGATGTCCTTCCTTCCTTCCTGGTGTGCCCATAGCAAGGCTGTCTCTGTACAAAGGTTATTCATCTAGTAAAGGGGACGAGTAATGGGCAAAGTTTATTTAATACCAGGGGCCAACGTACAGTTTAGTCAAGGTACTAAGTATATTTAAAAAATAAAACAGAACCTGGGTGGCTCAGCTGATTAAGTGTCCCACTTGGCTCAGGTCATGATCTCCCGGTTCATGAGTTCAAACCCCACATAGGGCTCTGTGCTGACAGCTTGGAGCCTGGAGGCTCCTTCAAACTCACTCACTCTCTCTCTCTCTCTCTCTCTCTCTCTCTCTCTCTCTCTCTGCCACTCCCGAGCTCACACTTTGTCTCTCTCTCTCAAAAATAAATAAACATTTAAAAAAATGTAAAAAAAAAAAAAAAAGCAATTCCCCCTCCCCAATACCACATAACTTGAAGCACATTGCTGCTTCTGAGAAGTCAAACCTCCAGAAGGTACACTCATCCTAGAAATCCAGGCCTGCATCACAGAAGATGAATAGTTTCAAAGGGTTATTCATCAAGGGGATGGAGACAAAAGAGGTGAGTCTGGAATCCTCCCTCCCTTCACTTTTCTTTCAAGCTGCATCTGCCCCTGCATGGTGAACTTGACCAACCACTTTTATTTCTCCTTCTTCTAGGCACCATGCTACGGGTATTCTTGCAAACCTTTGAGAAGTAATGCAGGTACAGTCTCCTCTGGTTGCAATGCTGGAGTTCTCATGGCCTCCCCAGATTCCATAGCCTTTAAAAATGTCAAGTTTTCGCTGTACTTTTATTCATTCCCACTGCTTCATGCTGCAAGATCTCTTCTGTTTTCAACTCAGGTTTCCTCATAAGAACTGACCCTGCCTAATATAGGAGCATGGATATAAAAAATCAGTTGCACTTTCACGTTTTCTCAGAAGAATCCACTTATACAGAAAGCCTTCATGAGACACGTGACCATCATTACATACTCTTTAATGGTGACAGATGAGAGAGAGCACACGGCAGGGGAAACCATTTTAGAAGCTCTCCCAGAAATTACTGATCTTCCATATATCTTCTGGGCTACCAGGCTCTGAGGACTTCAGGCTATTCTATACCCTCCTATTCACTTCTCCACCTTCCTGGGTACACTCTCCTCTCTCCCGTGTCCTCGCTTTCTCCACCAAGTTACTTTTTTGTCCTCCGTGTCACAGAGAAACTTTCCTTCCTAAGTTTATATCCTACTATAAAAACCTAGGATGAGCTTGATTTGAAGAGTAGGTTAGCTTTCTTTACATGCAACTTCTTAAGAAAGTAGTTGAACCTGCATCTGCATCTGCATATCTGTATCTACCTTGTATTGTCTCTTTTCTATTAAAGTATACTTGAGAGGTGGCTGGGTGGCTCCGTTGGTGAAGCATCTGACCTTCGGTTTCAGCTCAGGTCAAGATCTCACAGTTCATGAGTTCAAGCCCCGAAATGGGCTCTGAACTGATTCTCTCTCCCTCTCTCTTTGACCCTCCCCCATTTGTGGATTTGAGGATAAATAAATATTTTTTTTAAAAAAAGTATACTTGGCATACAATGTTACATTACTTCAGGTGAACCACAAAGTGATTGACAACTCTATAGGTTCTGCTCTGCTCACCACAGTGTAGCTACCATCTGTCACCTTACAATGCTAGTGTAATAGCATTGAATGTATTCCCTATGCAGTAGCTTTTGTCCCCATGGCTTATTAACTCCATAATGGTAAGCCTGTACTTCCGATTCCACATTACCAATTTTGCCCACCCTCCTACTCTGTTTCACTCTGATAACCAGTATGCTGTTCATTGTATATGGGTCTGTTTCTACTTTTTTGTTGTTGTTTTTTTTTTTTTTACCAATGTTGGGACAATGTGGATAGATGTAGAAGGTATCATGCTATGTGAAATCAGTCAAAGAAAGACAAATACCATATGATTTTGTTTGTATGTATAATCTAAATAGCAAAGTAAATGAACAAAAAAGCAGAAACAGACCTAGAAATATCTATTTTGTTTTGAATAAAGTCCACGGAAAATCTCAAGAGCTATAGAGTTCCAAGATTAACACATTCTATAGTGTGACAAGTTGACCTGTAACAGTTTTCCAATCCTGGCAGAAGACAGGAGACTCCTAGATCAAACTCCAAGGATCTTATGGCTCATGACACAGCAAACACCATAGACATCTTGATCACGCTAATTTCATTTGCCAGCCCCACACCCACAATTTATACAGGTAGATGCTACACATGCTGTGGGTTTGTGTCACATCTGTGAGACTCTGAACATAGGAAACATCAGTATCATAAAGGATCATCTAGGATATCTCTTTGAAACTTTGCCATTGGTGGAAACATCTCTATCTTCCTATCCAATAAACAAATCTGTTCTATACCCAGGAGCAAGATACTATCACAATATTCCAAAGGTTTTTATACACAAACATAAGTGGAAAGACGATTAGAATAAAAATTTCAATGCCTCTATCCATAATACACGGAGAAACTGAAACCCATAGAGAATCATCTCCTAAAAATATCCAGCACTCAGTTTGATCATGACCTGGCTGCTGCCTAATTTTTCCTTGTATACACCATCTCATCAAATGCTCATTAATCTGACACAGGGTCTGGGATAAACTCTATTCAATTTATATCACAAAACATTTTCCAAGGGGATGATCAGCAGGCTACAATGCAGAAGAATCAGTGACCCGAAATGTTCACTTCTGCAATGTCCCCTTGGGTTTTTCCTGATTTCAGCCTGGTAAAGAAATCCCAATACCCATAAATGGTCTACCTTAAATTTCTGTAATGAGTTTTCTATGGGAACTGGATGAAGAAGCAATTAAACTGTGCAAAAG